>JAQQSV010017775.1:0-11531 GCA_028646515.1 Pseudochirops corinnae | reverse complement strand
TCTGGGGTTATATGTTAATTACTTTTATTATTCCTACCTAACTTTTTGCCTCCAATCATGCTCAGACTCTGACCACCTTTATATCAAAGAGGGCTTTCTAGAAATGCATCAAAGTTCTTGGCATTAAGTGCTTCATTTGCCCATGAAATGAAGGCTTGTACTTCTACAAGAATAAAAATAAAATTATCTGCCTGACAATTTTGATTTTCTGAAAGCATTCTCTGGACAGATCTCTAAAACAGCCATGATTTTTTTTTTTTTTTTTTTTTAGTGTGGAGGGGGGAAGGAAGTGGTTTTTGTAACCTCAACATTTTCAGAAATAGTGCCTAAAAAGTATGATTTCTAATATGTCCAGTGACTGTTTCACTGAAAAGTAGAAAGCCTCTCTGTCACAATGTTTTCTAACCTGATTTTTCATGGTTCTTAGAAATATAAAATGAAAAGATTCTTCCAATATGATTAACATTCTTAAGCTATTCTATTGGAGTACTCTTTATAAGGAAACCCTACACCAAGTTGTACAACTCCTGGAAGGGAACATTGGTAGCAGCAGGGATAACAGTGCTGGATGCCAGGTGTTCTCTTATTTATTCATAGCTGTCATTGAGTAAGCCCTAGGATAATTTAGGAAAAATCTTCAGTCACTGTTTTTAAAATAGCGCTACAAAGAAACCAGTTCTAAGAGGCAACACACCGGCAGAGGAAGATATTTTTCCATACTAGGAAAGCTGTTTTTTTTTTTTAAATTTAATTTGTTTTGCTTATTTTTGCTTATTCAATTCCAGCTGACCTTTTGAAAAAAGCTACTCTAGTTAACAGCTAGTATGAAGTTAGGCAGATTTGGAGACATTAAATCCTTCAGGACACTGGGATGCCATTCAGCAATTTATTTCTCCATTTTTACTTCCTCAGAAAAGATACAGTAATGTTGCATAAGCAATAAAGGTAGGAATAAAGACATGTCTCCAACACATAATGTATTTCCGTATACACACTAGGGAGAAAAATCACCACAATCCTATTAGGGAACCTCTCTGGGAATCAAATCCACCACAACTGACCAGCAAAAATTGAGTCAGCAACATTCTATGATCAACAATATGAAAAGTGGATTATAAATTAAATGGCATTAGTAGCATGAGTTGTTATTCATCACTTGGGGAAAAAAATCATTCTCATATATAAACACATATACACATATATGCACATTTATAAATGTATAATACATACATACATACATACATATATACATACACATAATTTCTATCCAATTCTAAGCATACAAACTAACCCTTAAAAATAGCCATTTTTTATGGTCCAATATATATTTTGCTATGTTTATGGTCATTACTACGAAGTATGAACCATCCAAGAACGGGGTTTCAGTGGTATCCCAGATCCTCATTACATGTGATCATGGTTGTGGGAAGGTAGTAATTTGGTTACCAAAAGGCTTTAGCTGGCATTGTCTGGGATTTGAGGATTCTAGTTAATCATCTAAAATGCTTAATAGAAATCTATACCTATCATATTTAAGTTAGGAGTGTTCAAATAATTAAAGTGCAATAAAACAGACATCATTAAAATTACACTGAACATAAATACTCCTTGATGATTCTTAAGACACTTCAAGATCTTCATTGCTTCAATGTCAATAATATAAACATCAATTATGGCATCATAGATTTGTAAACATGTTGATTAATAGGGAGTTATAGTTAATAGAATGCTGGATGCTGATTAAAAATAGTTTGCCATGTACAGACGTAACATTAAAAATATTATTCAAAAAGAAGAATGAGTAATAGATTCCTGACAGATACTAATTCACTTTATATTTTATGTTTTATAATATTCCCAAAAGACCTCAGAAATAATGTAGTTATATTGGAATAAATTTGGAATAAACCGGTTTATAGGAAACCAACCAAAGCTCATAGCTTTCTGATTCCATTTAAAAAAAAGGCAAAAATACACTTACACATACATATTAGATAGCTCAAAGTAGATTTGTATATAATGGTTATGTCTTCAAATTGTTACAAATGAAAATTCAATTCACCATAACAAATATTTAGGCAATGTACTAAAGATGAATAAGATACAGTTCTATTATGCAAATATGTTGTGCATGATTTCACATGTATAATTGATGTCATATTGCTTGCCTTCTCAAGGGGTGGGGGAAGAGGAGCGAGGCAGAGAATTTGGAATTCAAAATTTTTAAATAATATTTCATTTTCCCCCATTACATATAAAAAGAAGTTTTGACTTTTTTTTTTAAGTTTTGAGTTTCAAATTCTATCCCCTTCTCCCTTTCCTCCCCCTTCCCTCAGACAGTAAGCAATCTGATATAGGTTATTCAGCAATCATGTAAAATATTTCTATGTAAGTCATTTTGTGAAAGAAACCAAAAGGGGGATGGGAGGAGGAAGGAAGGAAGGAAGGAAGGAAGGAAGGAAGGAAGGAAGGAAGGAAGGAAGGAAGGAAGGAAGCCTTCAGTCTGTATTCAGATATCATTAGTTCTTTCTCTGGAGATTCACACTTGTTCATTATACATATTTTTATTGCTGTGTACAGTATTTTCCTGGTTCTTCTCACTTCACTCTGTTATCAGTGTATATAAATCTTTCAAGGTTTTTCTGATGCCATCTTGCTAATCATTTCTCATAGCACAATAATATTTTATTAAAATCATATACCACAAATTTTCATTGCCCAATTGATGGGCAACCTCTTAATGTCCATTTCAGAGATTTTGCCCATATTTGGGGAAAGGTCTCTGGGTATATGCTTTTCTAGCTACCTAGAATGGCTGAGAGGTAGACCTACTGGGTTTAGGCTTATCTGCCAGAGGAGTATGGAGCCTGGTCTGAGAAAGATTTATCAGACTTAATTATTTCTAATGTCAAGATATTAGGAAACACCCTATTTTCCAGAGCTAAAACCCATCTTTGTCCCGAGTTTGCTGTAAGAACAATCCTTCATGCTCACCCTCCAGATGATCTCAGTCACAGCAAGACCCCAGAATTAGGACTTATGATTTCCATATTTCTCAGGAGATTCTGGTCTGAGAGCTAGAATTGCACTCAACATGCTGCTGCAGAAAATGATCAATCATATCTCCTCACACACTGAAAAATCCTTGTGCCTATACCTGCTAAATGAATCAAACCAGGTACTACTCTCCTGTTCTCTCCATGTTAACTCTGATTCTGTACCACACTGAATGATCACAAGGTTCAATGACTTTTAAGTCTTGAGACAATCAGAAGACTCAATGATTCTAATAACTTGGAATCTGTTCCCATAGGACCCAAGAATGCATACATTGCTTCCCCAAAAAATGTCAACTATAGGATCTATTTATTCAAGACCTAAGAATAACTGTGGTGGGTCCTGCCTTTTTGTGGTTTTCATATTTAAAAACCTTACCCCTGACATAAGCCTTCCTTCTCAGGAGGACTTCCACTTGCAAGCATTTTCTTCACTTTGAAATTAAACTTCCATTTGATTCCTGACTCTCTTATCTCTGGCCTGCTTTGTTTGACTCCAGCCACCAACAGGGTAGAGTCCAATTCCAGTTCAGTTTGCACTAACATTATGATTAAAGTCTGGGGTCAGAATGAATGAAAAAGTATTGATCAAACTTTTAGCTTATTAAGCACTGTGCTAAGAGTTGGAGATACACACACAAAAATGGGATAATCCCTACCCTCACAGAATTTATATTCTAATAGAAGAGGACAACACATGGGGAGTGGTATGGACTAGTGGCTAGAGAATCATAGTATAGTTGGTAAATCTCAGCAATGGTTCATCATTAGACCCTTCCAAGCTGTTTTAAAGACTCTTTATTTTCTTTTCTTTTTTAAAAAAGTAGAAGCTCTTGGACTGCAGCTTTCATCTTCTGCCTTTCTCCTTCAGCAACCTTCTTCCCCCACCATGAATTTTTAAACCTATGTAAGTCATTTTGTGAAAGAAACCAAAAGGGGGGTGGGAGTAAACTCATTTGAAACATATTAGGAGCAACATTAAGGGCAGTTTCCTAATGATGAGGTACAGGCTCTGGGAACCCCCTTGCACTCTGATTGAATCTTCCCATTTGATGTGGTATTTGTCTGAGGCCAGAAGCCTTTAATTATAGCTCTGCCCAAATCTCTGTTACTAGCCTAGCCCTCTATTGTCCAGCTAGCCCCATTCTTGATCCTCCCAAAATATATATACCCAAATCTTACCCTTAGACTAGCCTAGCCCTCCATTGTCTGAGGTCTCCTGGTAGCCTCCAGCTAATTACCACCCTTAATCTCTCACTACTGGAGTATGATCTCATTTGACTCCTCCTGAAGACCCTCCCCAAACTCTTCCTCTAGACCACCCGTAGATTCCTCTCACAACCTTTCTGTATATAAGACCTCATCTTGCCTCCATGAAAGAAAAGCTGGAGAATTTTCTAGTGCAGACTCACTTTGTGCCAGATGAATCTAGCCTGCTTGTCCAATACAAGCATCCCAGATACCTAGGCTCCTTAAGAGTTCACCCATTATGGCAAATCTCTAATAAACTTTGTTTTTCTTTGGCTGAGAGAAGACTTGAGTTGAATTTGTTTGGCAGGACCCAGTATGTTGCTATTTTGGGATCTCGTGCACCCCTAACCCTATACCTCAACACTGGTGGACCTCATGGATCAAAAAATCTGACTGAATATATTGACATCAAACCCATAGATTAAAACTGACATCAAGTGTATAAACTAAAATTAGCATGTACATGTGAGCTTATGAATATGTATGTAAAATATACACATATTACATATTATAGATATGGATATATCTCCACAATTCTTTAAAAATGTCCAAAGTTTAAAATGTCCAAAGTTTCTTATATAACTTTCTTGTTATTCTTTATATACTGAGATATCTGTGCTTATTGGTGATTGTTAAATTCCTAATAAAAAAATAAAATTTAATTTTTATTTTAAAGAATCTTGGCCACTATCCATGAAAAGTGGAGCCAAAGGAGCAAAACTTCCTCATGTTGTATTTTTGAGATATACTAATGAGAAAAATGATGATCTTACTGTATTAATAACCAATTTATACCCAAAGAAGGTTGTTTGTTTTTTTTTCTTCCCTTTTTACTTCTTTGTGAAGGACAGGGCTGAAAATGAGACATTTTCCACAATCTTAGGCAGGATTCCACTCAACTGGGAAAGCTTAATTTTAATTAAAGGTTAAAGATAATCTAATTCACCTAGAGGTGAATTCTAGCCCATTGTTCAACTACAGAAGTGACCTGAATGGAAGTGCATTCCTTTGTCCAGATTACCCTCTACTGGTATGATCTAGGTGGAAAGGAGTCTGACCAAGAGTGACTTGAACTTCCCCCAGACCCTTATTAAAATAAGCCTACCTCTCATTATATTATTAATTCTTTCATTAATTGTTAACTGATCAGAGTTGATTCCCACACATCAGGAACAATCACTTCTACAAGGGTCTTTAAATATTGGATGCTCTCCAAGGGCATCTTTAGTTTCCTAGAGGGCCTCTGACCTCAATTTATTGATTATTTACTATTTGTACTTAATAAATTGATTATTAATTACCTAGAATCTGTCTCTCAGACTTTTCATTCATCATAGAAAGTTTGGATAGGGTGATTGTTCTTTAGGAGAAGAGAATATGGTTGTAAATTCAAGTTGAGTAGGAGATGGGGAGCTATTTATAGTTTTATCGTAGGGAGGTGATCAGAGCTGTACTTCAGGTGCATGGAGCAGCAATTGATCATAAAGCAATTCATTGTTGTGGTGAAATAATGAAGACATAAACAAAGTTAGCAGCAATCAAAAATTAAATACGTGATAAAAAACAAAGTCAGTATTGGAAAGTGATAAAATAGTAAAAATGTACTGTATTAGCCAAGAAGAGTTTCCCAACTACGTTACTTTTTCATAAATTTACAACTCAAGTAAATGGGAATTTTTTATTTTTGTAATATATTGCATATTAAAAATGAACTGAGTTTTTATTGATTTTGAAAGCAACACTTGCAAGTCTGAAAGTAATAGCTTTTTGATTGATTCAGTCAGGATGAGTTAGGCTTTGTGAATAAAGGGGGGAATTAATCAGAGAAGGCTGATTTAGGGCCTGTTCCTAATATGGATTTCCATTTCTTGTGTCATTGTTCTGTTGTTAAAGACCTGATGAACTATTTGTACTGAGCTGAATGATTAAATGACTATAACTAAGAGAGGCAGAACGTGAGGACATATTATAAGAATTAAGACCTTCCTGAAATTAAACCCAGAGATCAAATTCCAGTTCATAAACTTCTAAACAGAGATATGAACTGCTTTTACTCAATTAAAGAAATAAACTTTGAGAAGAAAGAATATATGGAAATCACAAAAGTATAAACTATGTTCTTTAGAAATACAGGTGCCCCCCGCCTCCCTCTCTCCTTCTCTCTCCCCACCCCTCTCTCATATAAATGTGTATGTGTATTCAAGGTATTCTTGAAAAGTTGCACATAAATCAAATTTCTATAAAACATAATTTGGCTTTCTCTATTTTGTTCTAGAAAAAAAGGTTTACCTTTGGAGAGGTTTTTCGGTAGAGAAGAAAGACCACTAACTTGTCTTGGATTAAGAAGACTTGTGCTCAAGTCCTGCTTCCAAACCTTACTCTCCTAGGGAATCTGAGCAAGACATTTAACCTCTTTGAGCCTCAGTTTCCCCATATGCATAATGAAGACAAGAATGTTTACAATCATGACTTTATGTGGTATGAGGAAAGTGCTATCTAAACCTTAAATAACTATATAAATATTAGTTATTACTGCTTCAAAAGTTAATCCTCTAAAATAATTATAGTAAGTTACATTTTTATAATGCTTTAAAGTTTACAAAATACTTTCTCACAATTGGTAGCAAAAGGACTATTAGTTTCATTTTATAGATGAGGAAACTGAGATTCAGAGAGCTTAACAATTATCCATGAATGATTATAGAGCTAGCAAGGGTCTGAGC
This sequence comes from Pseudochirops corinnae, assembly GCA_028646515.1. Lineage (NCBI taxonomy): Eukaryota > Metazoa > Chordata > Mammalia > Diprotodontia > Pseudocheiridae > Pseudochirops > Pseudochirops corinnae. The sequence continues at coordinate 4,501 of JAQQSV010017775.1, read as the reverse complement.
CTTGGTTTGAATGTGTATCTACTGAGTTTAGGTCCAGTACTGTATCAGTTATACTATGTTGCCTCTGATGTTGCCCATTAAAATACAATTATCGTTATGATTACAGAGAAATAATGCATGGAAATAAAGAATGTCACAGTTAAAAGATGACCTAGAGATGATATAGTCCAATACTCTCATTTTACACATAAGGAAACTGAGACTGAGAAAGACATGACTTATCTAAGGTCATACCTGATAGCCCTAGAACAAACACAAGACACCATCTGGTTTATTGTGGAGAATAAATTACTCATAATAAATGGGGTTGAGAGCCTATTGAAGAGGTTGGATTATATAGCCTATCTATAACTTATGATCCAGAAACCACATCTGTGTTCTTCCTATATTAATAAATTCACAATGAGTAGGGGGATAGACAAAACTAATTGGGCAACAGGAAAAATGAAAATGACGTCCTAGAATGTGGAAACACTGTGATTTCTATGGAAAAGGACAAATACAGTTTACTCTGCTCCAACTTTGCTCAAATACATATAATATATGGATCAGTTGAAGAAACTATGGGTATTTCTAGGGGGAAAACTCAGTGGAAATATAATTATACTCTAGCATTAAGTGGAAGAAGGATGACTATTCTGCATGACGCTAAATAGCAAAACTGATAGCAATGGGTAAGAGTTACACAGGAATAAATTAATGCTTGAGATTGGGGGGGGGAATTTCTATAATACCTTTCTAAAAATGGAATGGTATAACTCTTAAAGTAATCAGTTTCCCCTAAGTGTAAGTATTCCAATAAAGTTTGGATGACCACTTGCATGACATATTGGTATAGGGTTCAGTGGGAGCAAATATTTTTCATGAGTATAGTTTGGAACAGATGATCATTGAGATCCCTTGGCAACAATCTGAGATTTTATAGTTCCTGCCAATGGACTGGGGGTGGGAGTTGGGGGCGGGGGGTGGTCTTGGAGAAGGGTTGATTTAGGCAATATGTAATTGTAAATTTATTTCCACTGCAGTGTTAAAGGGTTCTATAAATCAAGGATGCTGGTGAACAGAAGCTTAATACCTACAAGAACTGGCCATCATTTCATAGGATAGAGTGAATTCAGAGACTATATTACTTGATGTTGATGAAATGATTTAGTTAGTGACCAAAGACAAAAATGGCAACTGTTGGAAATGCTTGGGAAGATAGGTATACTAATGTTCTGCCATTAGAATCCAGCATTGGCTCCAACTATTACAGAAAACAGTTTGGAATTACACCCTTAAATAACTAATAGCATTTCAAATAGCAATACATAAGGAGATCAAAGCCAGAAGGAAATATCTCATATATGAACAAAACCATTTATAGCAGTATTTTTTTTGTGACAGCAAAGAACTGAAATCAAAGGAGATTCTATCAATTGAGAGAATGACTGAACAAATTATAGTACATGGATGAAATAGAATGTTATTGTGCTACAAGAAATTCTATGTTTGAAGAACTGAGAGCAAACTGGGAAGATCTGTAGGAACTGATGCAAAATGAAATACTGAATCAAGGAGAAGAATTTAGGCCACAAGTGTCAAATGTGCATTCAACAACACAACAACGTTTGAAGCATATTAAAATGTAATTAGGAAAAATTTTAAAATAAGTAAAAATAAAATAAAATATAGACAATGTTGACATATGGCATTCTAAGTCAATACACTACCTTCAGGCATCCTATTGTGTGATTTAACAAAGTCTATTTCTATTTGAGTTTCACAACACTGATTTAGACAATGACCACAGTAATATAAAACAGCTGTGACTCAACTTTCAGTACTGCAGTGACTAATCATGACTTCAGCAGACTGATGATGAAGCATGCCTCTTAGTAGAAAGGCGATTGACTAGGAGAGCATTCATTTTAATAAAACATTCAGTTTCATACTTGGCAATTTGTTATTTTGTTTTGCTTGACTATTCTTATTTGTTATAAAGAAGGAATACTATTGGTAAATGAGTAATGAGATATGACAGAGATATGAAAAATTAAACAGAAAAAGTACTAATATAACATTTAGAATACAAAGAGGAAGAAAAAAGTTCACAGGACATAAAAAGGGAAAAAATAAATGATGAAACAAGTTTTTAGTTACATATTTTCATTGCTGATATATTTGAATGTGATTGTTGGTGACTATTTGGTTAATAATTTAAAAACATTAAATAAAACAAAGAATCAGTGGAGTGCCTGTGTCCAGGGAAGACAATGGCAGAGTCAGGGAGGTGGAGGCAGTTATACTCATAAAATTTGGTTGTGGATTTTCTGCCTTTGTGTTCTCCCTAGGGATAGATGTCAACAAGTCAACAAGAGAATGTATTCAGGGAAAGTGGGAGGAGTGTTCACTGATGTCTATGCTGATTTGCATCAAGCCTTTCAGAGCTATAGATTTTACACACATTGTACAAGAGGTTGCAGAGCAAGTGATGATGAAGCTCCATATGGTAAGAAGTTAATACATTTCTGGAATGCAGTGAAGTTGAGAGATTGAAAGAATACTAGCTAGAAGCAGAATGTTGTACACAGTAACAGCAATATTATAAGATGTGAATGACGATGAATGACTTAGCTATTCTCAGCAATACAATGATCTCAGACAACACTGAAGCACTTATGCTGAAAAATGCTCTTCATCCCCAGAGAAAGAACTGATGGAGCCAGAACACAGATCAGAGCATATGCTTTTTTGTTTTTACTTTGTTTTCATTAGTATTTTTGTCAATTCTTTCTCTTACATGACTAATATGAAAATGTTTTTCACGACTACACATGTATAACCTATATTAAATTGCTTGTCTTCTCAATTGGAGGAGCAGGAGGAGGGAGAGAATTTGGGGCTCAAGCTTTTAAAAATGAATGTCAAAAATTATTTTATATGAAATTGGGGAAAATGAAATACTAAATAAAGAGTAGCAATTTAAAAAGAAAGAGCATTAATTGAGCTTATTCTCATTTTTTCATCCTTTCATCAGGTGCTCAGAAACATGATAAGGACTGGGCATACATAATAGGTATAGTGGAAAGAACAGCGTATACAGAAATCTGGGTTCTACCCCTGATTCTGCCAATAACTAACTGTACTTTGTGGACATCTTTTAACTTTCCTTGCCTCAATTTTCTCTTCAGTAATATGAAAAAGGTTGAAACAGATGATTACTAAGATTCTTTACAGTTCTAACATTCTATGATCCCTAGATTTGTCACCAAATTTCTATCAAGTCACAGAGAGAAAATAAAGAAAACTAGAGAAGTCACTCCATAAGGCATCCTTACTTTTTACTAATACAGAACTCACTAAGGAAAAAAAAAATATCTCTTACATATGATTACCCCCCTTTCAATTTCCATTCACAGAAACCTCAGTTCTACTCAATTCTGGCCAGTGGAAAATTCTGACTTCATGATAGGGAAGACTCTGGCAGAGAGAGAAGCACCATTGTTAGGATGTTCTTTGCCAAAATAGATGATGCCACTTTCCAGAAAATACTGTGATTTCAAAATCATTGTAGCACTTTTGTAAAGAACCTAGGTGTGATGGTTGCTGGCATTACATTTTTATGAATTTAAAACAATTAATTGAAAATAGAAAATTAAATGCAACATTCTTCTTCCATACTACAAGTCATTACACAAATATGGAAGGACAGTTAAGCAATAAAAGGAGACCATTTTTTCAAAGTGTTTGCTTTGACCAATTTGAGTATTTCATTTCATAAGTCCCACAGCACAATAGAAAAAACATTGGATTTTGAATTAAAAGACACCTGGACTCTGGTCCTAATTCTATGATGTTCTAGTCATGTGACTGCCTAATTTTAGTTTCCCACCAGTAAAGTGAGAATAATAGATGAACCCTGTACAATTTGCCCTGGAGGCAGATTATGAAAAATTCACTTTGCCTTTTATCAAGGTCCCCAAATCCAACTCTAGTCCTAACTTATATATTCACAGTGAATGGATTATCTTTATGCTTTATTGAAAAGATCACAGAATCATAGATCAAGAACTAGAAGTGACCTCAGGTCATCTAACACAATGTCCTCATCTTAGAGGTTAGGAAACAGATCCAAGGAGGTCAAGTGACTTACTCAAGGTCACAGACTGTGTTAGAGGTAGAATATGAATCCAGATCCTCTTGAGATCATTTGGAAGCTCTCTTAAATCTTCTCTCCCACTTCTTAAAATACAGGTCATTTAATTTGTCCTCCTTTCTCAAAAGAGCTGTTTTTTTGGTCCATTCATCCATTTTTACTTGTCTCCAGGACATTTCTTCAGCAACCATTGCTATTCTTCTATCCGTCTTTGTAGGATCATAGATTTAGAGCTGGAAGGGACCTTAGATATGTCTAGTTCAGCTTTCTCATTTGTAAAATGAGGAAACAGGCATAGGGATGTCAAATAACTTACCCAATGTCACATTAAAATTCCCAAGGTCATTTTAACATGAACTGCTA
>JAQQSV010017774.1:0-11532 GCA_028646515.1 Pseudochirops corinnae | reverse complement strand
AAATTTGACTTTTTAAGGCATTCTTCTCCTCATTGGCTTTTTGGGCCTCTTTTGCCATTTGAGTTAGTCTATTTTTTAAGGTGTTATTTTCTTCAGTCAGGTTGTTGACTCTCTTTTCATGATTTTCTTGCATCATTCTCATTTCTCTTCCCAATTTTTCCTCCACTTCTCTTATTTGGTTTTCAAAATCCTTCTTAAGATCCTCCATGGCCTGTAATCAGTTTCCATTTTTCTTGGAAGCTTTTAGTGCAGGAGTTCTGACTGTGTTGTCTTCCTCCCATTCCATGCTGTGATCCTTTTTGTCCCCAAAAAGGGAATCTAAAGTTGGATTGCTGAGCTTGCTTTGCTTCCCTTGCCTGCTCATGTTGCCAGTCAGTTACTTGATTTTTGGGGTCAGTAGAACTCTGCTTTCAGATGGGAGAGCTCTGTCTCAAATCACTGGGGTTTTTGCAGCTGCCAGAGCTATTAGGAGGCCACCGTTTCTGCAGCCCCCACCAGCTTTGGCTCACTGAAAACACACCCCAGGACCACCACCCAAGATCACTATCTCAATCCAGGCAGGTTAAGGCAAGACCACTTAGTCTCTGAATGATCTCTTGGCCCCCCTGGAATTTGCAGGCCAGGAGCTTATGAAGCAGCCCACATGGAGGGGGATGCAGGGCCGCCTTTTCCACCGCTTTCTTGCCCTGGAGGTGGACAGCCAGACCCACTTTTCTCCCCCAGATTTAGCCGATTTCCACTGACTTTTCACTTTGTCCTTGTTTGTTATGGGTTGATAAGTCTGGAAATCACCACAGCTGCTGCTGATCCACTCTCCTGAAGGCTCTAGCTTTGGTTTGTCCTGGCCACCCTGGGGCCAGGCTGTGGTTTCAGGCTGGGCTGGTTTTGGCTCCTGGCATGCTGCAATGAGTCCTTCCTGTCCTGGCTGCTGGGCTGCCTTCAGTGCAAGCTTTATTTCTCTGTATTTTTGTGAGTTCTGGAGCCTTAAAATTTGTTTAGAGTCATATTTTATAGGTTTTTGAGGTGGTTATAGTGGGAGCTCATGGAGTTTTCCTGCTTCTACGCCACCATCTTGGCTCCGTCCCAGCAAATTATTTTATTGTGCTCAAAGCTTTTTTTTTTTTTAAAGTGAGTTGGTCTCAGGCCCAAAAAGAATTCCTGCAAGAACTCAAAAAACAATTTTAAAAAATCAAATAAGAGAGGTAAAGGGAAAATTGGGGGAAAATGAGGGTGATATAAGAAAACCATGACAAAAGAATCAACAGCTTGGTAAAGGAGGCACAAAAAAATTGAAGAAAATAATACCTTAAAAAGCAGGATAGGCTAAGTGGTAAAAAGAGGCACAAAAATACACTGAAGAAAAGAACTTCTTAAAAAGTAGTATTGGCCAAATGGAAAAGGATTTACAAAAACTCATTGAATAAAATAATTCCTTACAAATCAGGATTAGGCAAATGGAAGCTAATGACTCCAGGAGACATCAAAAAACAATTTAAAAAATCAAAAGAATGAAAACAATAGAAGAAAGTATGAAATACATCATTGGGGGGAAAAAAACACCTTACCAGGAAAACAGATCCAGGAGAGAGAATTTAAGAATTATTGGACTATCTGAAAGCCATGATCAAAAAAAGAGCCTAGACATTACCTCCTGAAAGAGATCCCAAAATGAAAACTTCTAAGAAAATCACAGCCAAAATCCAGAGCACCTAGGTCAAGGAGAAAATACTACAAGCACTCAGAAAGAAACAGTTCAAATATTATGGAGCCAGAGTCAGGATCACATAAGATTTAGCAGCTTCTACATTAAAAGATTGGAGGGCTTGGAATATGATATTCCAGAGAGCAAAGGAGCTAGGATTACAGCCAAGAGTCATCTGCCCAGCAAAACTAAGCATAATCTTTCAGGGCAAAAATGAATATTCACTGAAATAGAGGACTTTTAAGTATTCCTGATGAGAAGACCAGAGTTAAATAGAAAATCTGACCTTCAAATACAAGACTCAAAAGAAGCATAAAAAGGTAGACAGGAAAGAGAAAACATAAAAGGATTTAATAAAGTTAATCTGTTGACATTCTTACATGAGAAGATAATACTTGTAACTCCTAAGAACTTTCTCATTATTAGGGTAGCTAGAAGAAGTATACATAGATAGACAGAGGGCATAGGTGTGAGTTGAATATGATTGGATATCTAAAAAATAAAACTAAGGGGTGAGAAAGAAGAGTGCACTGGGAGAAGAGGAGAAGAAGAGGTAGAATGAGGTAAATTATCTCATATAAAAGAAGGAGGGTGGATTGGGGAGGGGGTGGAAGTAAAACACTTAAGGATGGATAGGGTGAAAGGTGAGAGTAGGATAAATGGAGAAAATAGAATGGAGGGAAATACACAGTAATCATAACTGTGAAAAAAAATGTACAGCAAATTTCTCTGATAAAGGCCTCATTTCCCAAATATATGGAAAACTGAGTCAAATTTATAAAAATAAGAGCCATTCCCCAATGGATAAATGGGGGTGGAGTGCAACGGGAAAAAAAAACATAAGGAGATACAGGCCAGGAACTCAAAGTCCTTAATCCTATTCTATGTACCTGCCTCTTATAGCTTGGTTCTTACCTCATTCTATGATCAAGCCCCTCCCTGCCTTGTACCACAGTTCCAATAACTTCAATTCTGTTCTGCCTGTACCTTCCACATGTGCCTCAAAGCCTTGATTCCCGTATTTATACCTAATGAAGTTTGGTGATTTGTTGTCCCACAGTCATATTGTCAGGTACTGGAATCCTGCCCAGTCTTCATGTCTTGGGCTCTACTACCTGTTCTCAGATGCTAACTTCCTGTCTACTCCAAACTTGTAACTTTTGTTAGTTTACATTTTTAAAGTACGTTAAGATGGACAACGTACTTTCTTCAGAACAGCTCTGTGAGGTTAGCAATGCAAGTATCCCCATGCAGATGAGGACACAGCCTCAAAGATGTCAAATGACATGCCCAAGGTCATAGCTAATCAGACTTGGAGTTAGGATTCAAACAAGGATTTTCCTTTATTGAATCAAGTGCCTTGTGTCTCAACTGTGAAACACACACACACACACACACACACACACACACACACACACACACACACACACACACTGCTCCTCCTGAGACCAAGATCCATAGCTGGAGCGCTTTCACGCTGCCTTTTACCCCACATTTCTCCTTTTGCCTGCTTCTGGGACACTCACCCCCATCCCATTTGGCTGTCTGGCCCCCATGGATCTCTGAATACCAGCTATCCCTGTTCTCTATGGAACCCCCATTTCTGACATTTGTTACCATGGTAAGGCCAAGGGATAGGAAGATTCAAAAGGAAAAGGAACAAGAGATCAGTGAAGGAGCTGGTTTAAGGAAGAGGACATAAAAGGAAAGGGTCCACATAGTGGAAAGTTGAGAAACCAGACACTCAGGATACTTATCAAGTATTCCTCCTATACCGTGAGTTTCTTACCTCTGCAACAACTCTCCCACCTGTTTCCAGGATACTATCAGGCAACGATGTTGGAGTTCACTTTAGTAAGAATTGCAGGGAACTAGACCTGCATGAAAATTTCTGGACCTAGAGAGAGGGCACTACATGCAATTCTTTTCTTCTTTTTCCTTTTACTTGTTTATTTAGTGTTTTGTTTTTCCCCAATTACATGTAAAAACAATTTTTAACATTTGTGTTTTTTTTATTTTGAGTTCCAAATTCTCTCCCCTGCCCTCATGAGAAGGCAAGCAATTTGATTTAGGTTATACATGTGTAGTCATGCAAAACACATTTCCATATTAGTCATGTTGTACAAGAAAACACAGACTCAAAAACACCCCCGGAAAAATAAAGATTAAAAAAGTATGCTTCTATCTATATTCAGAATGCATCAGTTCTTTCTCTGGGGATGGATAGTGTTTTTTCATCATAAGTCCTTCAGAGTTGTGATAGATCATTATATTACTGAAAATAGCTAAGTCATTCACAGCTCATCAATGTACAATATACATGCAACTCTTTTCTACAAAACCATCGCCATAGGGTATGACACAGAATGAGACAGTCAGGACATGTATGCCCACCTCATCTTCTTCCTCATTCCAACCCTTTCTTATAAGCTATCCTCTTCTTCTCCTCATCCTTTTCTCTCCGCTTCTTCTCTCTCTTCTCAAACAATAGGATTCTACCATCATTCCTTCTCCTCTCTTCCTCGAATTTTGTTGTCATAAACTATGATAAAGGTAAGATAAGGTAAAGATAAAGGTAAGATATAGATTTGGTTTGCCAAATCTAGGGACTATTCACTTGCTTTTAAAAGGCACTATATCTCTGGGTTAAATATACTGCCACTAGATGGATGGTGGTGCCTAGACAATATAGCTCTTCCATAAAAATGTAACTCTTTATTAAAACAGGTGAAAATAAATATTAATTAGCCAATATATTTCTGAAAATAACATGAAATCAAAGCAAGATTTAACTAAGTTAGTGCCCAGGTACAATTCATCACCTTTCTCATAAATATATATTTAATCATTGTTTAAATTAAACCCATTTCTATGTTCAGATTTGAACAAAATGTGTTCCATCTTACTCATCAACCTTTCAATAGGAGGTCCTCAATTTTTGTCATAATGCTTTCTCAACTACCAGCATGGTAGAAAATGGATTTAGCTTTAGTACAGCTGAGGTTCTGTTGTTGTTCAGTCTTATTAGTTGTGTCTGACTCTTTGTGACCCCCCTTTGGGTTTTTCTTGGCAAAGATATTGGAATGGTTTGCCACATCCTTCTCCAGCCCATTTTATGGGTGGGGAAACTAAGGCAAACAGGGCTAAATGACTTGCCCAGGGCCACCCAGCTTGTAAGTGTCTGAGGCCACATTTGAACTCAGGAAGAGGAGTCTTTCTGTTTCAGGTCCACTCCAGACACTGTGCCCATATTCTCTGACACCAGATGGCACTCATTAATGAGGAAGGCAAAATATTCGGACTTCATTCCAGAGGTAGCAGCAAGGGTTTTACCTATTTATGCAGGTAGAGGAGATGGGGGGATGGTGGCGTGGAGAATGATGACTAAGCAGATCAAAACACTGGGAAATAAAAGTAAAGCTGTGTTTTTGTTTTGTTTTGCACAAGTAGATAATCAGAACCATGATGTTTATAACGGACAAAAGCTCTTGCTCTAAGCTTTGGGTTCCTGGTTGAATTGGGACTTCAGGGCAGTTTAGCATCAAAAGCTTTTGCATGTGGCCATTGTTCAGCCTTTGACTTTTCTCTAAGGTATCTTTTACCTTCTTAGAGTTTCACAGTGAAAAGGTAATGTTTATACTTTCCATTTCCTTGCTTACATTCTCTTTCATCACAAAGCAGAAAGAAAGAGAAAAAACAGGACAACATGATTTCATTGGACAGACAGTAAAAACCCTGAGACAGTAAAAACCAAACAAAAGCAAACTCCCCCAAAAAGCCCCTGGTGATTTCCAATCTCTAATTTCATGGCAGGGAGGTTCTGAAATACTTCAAATCCCTCCAGAGACATCCTTATATAGTAGATAAGAGTGATAAACTCAGAGTTGAAAAAAACCTGGCATTTGCTAGATGTCTCACTATGGGCAAGTGACTTAGCCTCTGAGTCTGTTTCCTAGTCTGTAAAAAGAGGGGATTGGGCTAGAGGGCCTCTAAAACCCCTCTTAATTCTAAAGCTAGGATCCTGTAAGTTGGATGAGATCACCTCCCTTGTCCTGAAAGCTGGACTTCTATTAATGCAGCCTGGGGTCATAATAGCTGAGGAGTAGGAATCTCTAGATAGATAGATAGATAGATAGATAGATAGATAGATAGATAGATAGATAGATAGATATAGATATATACACACACACATATATAATATATACATATACCCATGTGTATGTATACACTTACATGTATATGTATGTATATGTATCCAAACATTATTTTTATAAATCTATTTAAATAGAAACAAAGTTTCCTAACTCAGATATAAAGGCAGCTACGATACATGTTGTCAAAAGAACACTGGGTTTTTGCTCAAAAGATTTGGGTTCAAAGCTCCACTCTAAGGCTTTGTCACCATCTTACTATGAGTCATTTCTTTTCTGTGGGTCTCTGTTCATCTTTGTAAGGTGTGTGTGTGTGTGTGTGTGTGTGTGTGTGTGTGTGTGTGTGTGTGCTTGGCCTGTATAATAGAAAGACTGTTCAGCTCACATGTTGTATGGATACATATCTGATCTGGGATCTGGCCTGTCCCTTCCCAAGGAAAGCTGTGATTTCTGACTTTGGGGGGGACAGAAAAAGGATGTGGTTCGGTGTTTGCTCCTTCCCTTGCCTACCTCAAGAGGGGTGTCTGGTTAAAATTATATCTACTAAGTATCTATATCTACTAAGTATCTCTAAGTCTAGGGGTATAGTAGGTTTGGAATAAACCCATTTTTTCAAACAAAACAGTAAACAGAAATTTGGGAATTAGAATAGATTAGAATAGACCAAGAAACTATTGTTGTTCCATGGTGTCTGACTCTTCTTGATCCCATTTTGGGGTTCTCTTGGCAAAGATACTAGAGTGGTTTGCCATTTCCTTCTCCAGTTTATTTTATAGATGAGGAAAACTGAGGTAAATAGGGTTAAGTGACTTGCCCAGGGTCACACAACTAGAAAGTACCTGAGGCTGGATTTGAATTCATAAAGATGAGTCTTCCTGATTCCAAGCCCAGTGCTCTGTCCATTGCAGCACCTAGGCACATGAGATCAAGGAATATAAAATCAGAAAGGAGTACTTTCACCTTCATTTAACCAAAGAGAAAGAGAAAAAAATCTCACCAATCAGAATCCACTCTTGGTAGCCTCTGGGATTACAAGTGCTGGGACAAGTCAGAGGATATGTTGGGTTGGTCAGATTTCCCCACAGGTCCACACCTCCAATAGCTTACCCAGTCCACGATTCAAGAAGTTCAAGCATTGGTTCTCTTGGCCTATCTCCATGACTGTTGCCTCTGCAGCACCCCAGCCCTCTACAGTGTTTACAGGGCTGACTTTCACAACAACTTCTTGAGGAGGTGTTCACTTGTAGATCATGGGATCATAGGGTTAGAATTGGAAGTGACTTGAGAGGTCTTCTAACTGAACCCTCGCCTTAATTTTACAGGTGATAAAACTGAGGCCTTGGAAGGGCAAGTTGGGCTGGAAGGCCTCCATCTCCCATGAGTAATATGGGGGCAAAGCCAAGACTTGAACCTTGGTCCTCTGACTTTCAATCCATCATCCTTTCCATTCTGCCACACTGATCTCTTAAGGTCATCTGGAGCTAACATTCTGTTTGGCTCATTTATAATGGAGAAATTATTCATCTTACCATTAAGGAAGAAAAAAGATTGAGATTTTTCTAGCCCAGGCAGCAGTGAAATGTTACTAAATAGAACAGCAATGCTCATCATTTCTCTAATAATAGAGGGAGTGTGATGGAGTGGAAAGAAGAGTGGGTTTGGTGTCCACAAGACCTGGGTTTGAACCATGGCTATTCCACTCATCACAAAGTAGAACATAAACTTCTCAAGGCTAAGGACTGTTTTCTTGTCTTTGCATCCACAGTACCTTGTGCATAGTAGACCCTTCACAAACATAAATACCTGTTGAATACATGAGTGAAAGTTTCCTTTCAGTTCAAAATGCTTTGAGCCTTAGACAGGGCTGAATCTGGGGTTTGTGGAGGAAGAGGGGGAGCCTCTCTTCCTGACATCATTTCTTTACAAGCTCTCTGATGGTTCTTACCGCTAGTAACCACGAGAAAAGAGACAGGGGATAAAAATGATACATGGTGAATAGTGATAAAGCCTCTTTGAAGTTCCACAATAGGAAACAGTCACTGGTATTCAATGGAATGGAATCAAACGGAGAATATCAGCAAGGAAATGACTTGGCTCCATCCTATAGGGAGACTTTGTTGCTCTTTCCATCACTTCCAATCCCCTCCTTGCCCCCTGCCCAGGTCTTGAATGTCTCCACTTCTCTGGATTACTTCTCGTATGCTGTGTATTTGCTTAGCTACTTTCAAGTTTTATCCCCCCACCCCTTCATTTGTAAGAATAGAAGCTTCTTTAGGACAAAGACTGGTTTTTTTAATTTGAGTTTTTGGTTTGGTTTGTTTTTTTTGTTGTTTGGGGAGAATTTTTTGGCCTTTGTATTCTCCTGTGCTCAGCATGGCACCCTGGAGGTACCTTCCATGCCAAAGGAATGTTGGATTGAATTGAACTTAACCTAACTCCTTCTTTTGTTACAAGGTTCTTTACAGACATTATCTCATTTGATTCTTAACCAGGAGAATGACTTGGTTATAATTCTGTTTGAGGAATATCTATCTGCAACTACTAAGAGAATGAATCAGAGAAAGTAGAGACTGGACACAAGAAAACCAGTTGAGGATGTTGCAATAGTCTGGTCAAGAGACAATGAGGGCTTAGACTAAAGTGGTGGCTGCTCAAGTAGGAAGAAGGGGTCAAAGATGAGAGGTCTTGTGGCTGTTGAACTGACAAAGCCTAGTAAGGGATTGCACCTGGGGGGTTGAGGAAGAATGTAAAGTCAAGGATGACTGAAATTCCAAACCTGGGTAACTGGAAAGATGGTGGTGCCCTAGATAGAAAGAGAAAGTTAAAATGAGTTACCTTCTGCACATGCTGAGTTTGGGTCACCTATAGGACACCCATGAGGAGAAATAAGCACTTGCTGATATGGGACTAGAAGTCAGGAGAAATATACACATATATTTGTTGGAGATATAGATCTGGGAGTCATCTGCATAGAGATGGTAAATGAACTCATAAGAATTAAAGGAAAGTGAAGGGAGAGGACCCTAGAGATATTCTAGTTCCCTCCCTTCTCATTTTACAAGTGAGGAAACTGTGGTCAGAGGAAAAGTGACTTGCTTAAGGTCACAAAATTCTTTGTTCTGACAAGCCAATACCCAAGAACAACCAGGGATGGCAAGGCCTCCCTTTCTCTTGCTGAATCAGCTCTACCTTGACCTCCAAAGACTCCCATTCCTCTGAACCAATGAACTCCCAGAGTCCAGGTGGGAGGATCCCAAATTTGTTCTGGATCATTTCTGAAGGGAAGAGTCCATCATCCTTCTGAGGCCAAGAAATGCTTACTACAGGATCTTTAGGCAAAAAACATCAGCAGAGAATATGAGAAAGTTTAAGGATGAATGACCTGGTACTTCGTAGATTTCTTTCTTTTTTAGTCTTTTGTAATCTTTCAAGTTGGAAACTCCCTCGATATAGTCATAGCAGCAGCAGCTCTGTAATTATAGCCTAGAGAGCTGACTGGGGCACTGAAAGGGCTAACTGACTTGTCCATGGTCGTAATCTCCTATATGTCATAATCAGGAAATAATAACAATAACATTATATATTACAGCATATGTAATTATCCCTCATAATTATATTGTTATTATAATGTGTTGTTAATAATCATGGCATTTGTATAGCACTTTAAAGTTTACAAAGTGCTTTACAAATATTTCATTTTATCCTCCCAACAAACTTCTGGGAGCCAAGATGGCAGATTAAATAGCAAATTGCCATAATTCTGTCATATTCACCTCCAAACAACCATCCAATGATGTCCCAAAACAAATCCTGGAACAGCAGAACCAGCACAAAGATGAAGTGAAACAATCTTTGAGCCCAAGAAACTTGGCAGATCAGCAGGAAAGGTCCATCTCTCTAGGGCAAAAGGGGGACGCAGCCCAAGTCATGACAAGTCCAAGGCTGGATCTCTATCCAATATACCACATGGCATCTTAGAAACACTTAGGATCCTAAATCTTGAGCTGGAAGGGACCTTAAAGCTATGTGGAATATCGGAACATATGAGGAAAAGAAGGTCATATAGACAGCACACACCAGAAGCAGGATTTGAACCCAGGTCCTTGACTTCACAGCAAATACACTTTCCCACTGATCCATTTTACCTCCTCTAATTGTCTCATCCTCTGTTATCATTTCTGAGTCTATATAATCTTTGTCCTTATAATTTGGGGCTTTTGTTGTTCATTTGTGCTTGATTCTCCATGACCCTGTTTGGGATTTTCTTGGCAAACATACTGGAGTAGTTTGCCATTTCCTTTTCCAGCTCATTTTACAGATGAGAAAACTGAGGCAAACAGTGTTAGGTAACTTGTCCAGGGTTACACAGATAGTAAATGTCTGAGGCCAGATTTGAACTCAGGAAGGTGAGTCTTACTCATTCCAGGTGAATGTGGTGAAAATATCGAGGGACGGACCTATGATTTCACTGGTATAGGGAACTCCCTATACCAATGAGGACAAAAAGAGAGAAATCTCCCTCTACCAGTGCATGTGAGTACCTGCTCTGTACCACAGAGTCTTAGAGAGTGTAATAACGTAAATAAGCCCTGTGGCACGGATGGTGTGGTAACATAGATGGAAAAAGGAAAGTGGCTGCCAGGAATGATTACCCAGATTGTCGTGGTGACAAGGGTTGAAAACAGGGACAGGTAATTAGGGCTTGGGTACGCCAGATTTCCTTGGGAACCCAAGGAACTAAACTGGGTCAGAGATTCCAAAAGATGGTCAGGCATGCATGGAATTTCAAGTCTAGGTTCAGGACTCAGGACAGTTTAGTGAAGACTCCAAGGTGAAAGTAGCTGGGGCCAAAGACAAAGTCCCCTGGCCCCAATTCAAGGGGAGGAGCTGATGCCCTGGGAAGCTGACAGTGTATCAGTGAGGCCTAAAGCCCAGAGCTGAATGTTTGAGCCCATTACACATCTAGGGTCTATTTAGAGGGACATGAGGCTTCATAGGGTTGTCATGAGGAATAGTCCTTAATTAATTAGTTAATTAATTTAACAGTCATGGGAGAGACAAAACAGGGAAAGAAAATTATAGACCAATCTCTCTCATGAATATAGATGCAAAAGTTTTAAATAAAATATTAGCAAAAAGACTACAGCAACTTATCACAAGAATAATACATTTTGACCAGGTTAGGTTTATTCCAGGAATGCAAGGATGGTTCAATATTAGGAAAACCATCAGTATCATTGATCATATCAATAGTAAAACTAGCAGAAATCATATGATTATTTCAATAGATGCAGAAAAAGCTTTTGACAAAATACAACATCCATTTCTTTTAAAAACACTAAAAATTATAGGAATAAATGGAGTTTTCCTTAGGATAACACATAGCATCTACTTAAAGCCATCAGCAAGTATTATATGTAATGGAGATAAACTAGAAGTATTTCCAATAAGATCAGGGGTGAAACAAGGATGTCCACTATCACTCCTCTTATTCAATCTGGTACTAGAAATGTTAGCAGTAGCAATTAGAGAAGAAAAAGAAATCAAAGGAATCAAATTATGCAAAGAGACTAAGCTATCACTCTTTGCAGACGATATGATGATATACTTGGAGAATCCCAGAGAATCAAGTAAAAAGCTTCTTGAGACAATAAACAAACTTAGCAAAGTTGCAGGATA
>JAQQSV010017773.1:0-11532 GCA_028646515.1 Pseudochirops corinnae | reverse complement strand
GCTAAATCCTGTGTAATCCTGACTGTATTTCCATGATATTTGAATTGTTTCTTCTTGGTGGCATTCAGTATTTTCTCTTTGACCTTGTAACTTTGGAATTTGGCTACTATATTTCTTGGAGTTTTCAATTTGGGGTCTGTTTCAGGAAGAGATTGGTGAATTCTTTCAGTAATTATTTCCCCTTCTGATTCTAAGACCTCAGGACGGTTTTCTTTGACAGTCTCTTGAAGGATGCTGTCCAGGCTACTTTTTTCATCATGGCTTTCTGGTAGGCTGATGATTCTTAGATTATCTCTCCTGGATCTATTTTACAGGTCAATTGTTTTTCCAGTGACATATTTTGCACTTTCTTCTAATTTTTCAATCTTTGTGTTTTGTTTGATTGGCTCTTGTTGCATCATAGAGTCCTTGACTTCAATTTGACTGATTCTAATTTTTAGTGAACTATTTTCCTCAATTAGTTTTTGGTGCTCCTTTTTTATGGAGGTATTTTCTCTGGTTAGATTTTGGACCTCCTGTCCTAGTTCTCCAATTTTATTTTTTAAAGCTTTGGTTTCTTCTATGAAATTATTTTTTTCCAATTTGGTCACTGTAGATTTAAATTTATCTTCTACCTCTCTGATTTCATTTTTAAAATCCCTCTTGAGATTCTCTAAGAAATTCTCCAAGAATGCTTTTTGGGCTGGAGACTAATTCACGTTTACTTCTGTGGTCTCCAGTGTGCGTGTAGAGTCCATGTTGCCTTCTGAGTTTGGTGGTTCTTGCTCACTATAGAATGATTTTTTGGTTCTAGCCTTTGCAGTTTCCTTCTTCCCCATTGTGGTTGCCTATATCCTGTATTTTTAGAGTTGATATCTGCCTCCAGGGTGAGTTTCTCAGGCTGGGAGGTAGGAGTTTGGTTGTTGACTTAGTGAGCTGTGTTTTCTGAGTATGTGGACTGAAGTCAGGGCCAGGATTCTCGGTGTTTCCCCTGTGTTACTTGAGGATGGGGGTAGTCTCAGGTTTCCACTTTTTTCTCTGGGCTGCTTCTCAGGCAGGCTCACTGTAGTAGAAGGGCTAGGCTGTGGTTTGATGATTGGCCAGGTGGTTCTAAAGCACACCTGGACTTTTGTTGTTAGAGCTTGCTGGCTCCACCCACCTGGGTTTAGGCTCCGTACAGTACAATCTCCCTTCCCCCTTCCTCAATGGTTTCCAAGCCTGGGGCTGTTTACACTAATGCAAGGATGTACTCTAGGTGGGGCTTTTGCCTCTTGATTTTTTTGTGTGTCAGGGAGGGGGATGAGAGCTCTTAGAATTCATTCCTCCATCCCAACTTCTTAAAGTCTGGGCAGGTAGCTTCAAAAATCCAGGCCGCAGGTTGCTAGCCCCAGGAAAAACCACTGACCCTGCTATGCACCCCACGTTCCCTCCTACCCAGTTCCGTTGGTCCTCACTTTGGCTGTGAGAGGGCTGCAGAAGCCTCCAGCTGGATGAGTCTGGTGGGTGGGGCTTCCCAGTCTGCTGCACTCTGCTCTCAGGTCCACGCTGTTGCCACTCCTGTGTGCTCTGTTCTCCCTGCCTGGACCTGAGTAGGTACTTTTCTGGGCTGGGAATCTGTCACTCTCCGTATCCCAATGGGTTCTGTCACTCTTAAATCTGCTCAAATTTACTTTTTAGCTCCCAAGGATGAAATTCTTGGGGAGCTTGGAGAAGTCACTGGTTACTTTTGGCCATCTTAGCTCCGCCCCCTTCTAAAATTGTCATTTTTTTATATTAGCTTTACCCAGCCATGAGCAAATGATGTTTTTACAATTAGTTAGATCTTATTTTATTTGTGTGAAAAGTGTTTTATAGTTGTGTTCATATAGGTACTGTATTTATTTTGGCAGGTAGATTCCCAAATATTTTATAATGTCTACAGTAACTTTGAATAGTGTTTCTCTTGCTGTCTTTTGCTGTTTGACTTTGTTAATAATATGTGGGAATGCTGAGGATTTATGTGGATTTATTTTATATCCTGCAACTTTGCTAAATTTATTTATTTTCTCTATAAGTTGTTTACTTGTTCCTTTGGATTCTCCAAGTAAATAATCATATTATCTGCAAAAAGTGATAGCTTAATCCCTTCTTTGCCTAATTTGATTCCTTTGATTTCTTTTTTCTTCTCTAGTTGGTACTGCTAAAATTTCCAGTATCAGATGGAATAAGAGGGGTGATCGTGGACATCCTTGTTTCACCCCTGATCTTATTGGAAATGCTTCTAGTTTATGCCCAATTCATATAATACTTGCTGATGGCTTTAAAAGATGCTACCTATTATTCTAATTAAAACTCCAATTAATCCTATACTTTCTAGTGTTTTTAATAGGAATGGATGTTGTATTTTGTCAAAAGCTTTTTCTGCATCTGTTGCAATAATCATATGGTTTCTATTAATTTTTATTGTTGATATGATCAATGATACTGATGGTTTTACAAATATTGAAAAATCCTTGCATTCCTGAAACAAATCCAATGTGATCAAAATATATTATTCTTTCAATAAGTTCCTGTAGCCTTTTTGTTAATATTTTATTTTAAATTTTGCATCTATATTCATGAGGGAGATTGGTCTATAAGTTTCTTTCTCTGTCATTTCTCTCCCTTATTTAGTTATCGTTACTATATTTGTGTAATAAAAAGAATTTGGTAGGACTCTTCCCTCACCAATTTTCCCAAATGGTTTGTAGAGTATTGGGATCAATTGATCTTTAAATTTCTGATAGAATTCACTAGTAAATCCATCTGGCCCTTGAGATTTTTTCCTAGGAGTTCCCTGATAGCTTGTTCTATTTCTTTTTCTGAGATGGGGTTATTTAAAAAAATTTACTTCCTCTTCAGTTAATCTGGGAAACTTATATTTTTTAAATATTCATCCATTTCACTGATTGTGTAATTTATGTGCATACAATGGTGCAAAACAATTCCTAACTATTGTTTAAATTTCCTCTTCATTGAAAGTATATTCACCCTTTCATTTTTGATACTTGAAATTTGGTTGTCTTCTTTCTTTTTTTTTTTTTTGTCGTATTGGCTAAGGATCTATCAATTTTATTGGTTTTTTTCATAAAACCCACTCTTAGTTTTATTTATAAGTTCAATAGTTTTCATAATTTCAATTTTATTAATCTCTCCTTTGGTTTTCATTATTTCTAATTTAGTATTTAATTGGGGATTTTCAATTTCTTCTTTTTCTAGGTTTTCAAATGCCTGCCCAATTCATTGATCTTCATTTTCTCTAATTTATTCTTATTTGCAATAAGGGATATAAAACTTCCCCTAAGAAATGCCTTTGCTGTATCCCACAACTTTTTGTATGATGTCTCATTATTATCATTCTCCTGAATGAAGTTACTGATTGTTTCTATAATTTCTTGTTTCACCCACTCATTCTTTTGGATTAAATTATTAGTTTCCAATTAGTTTCTTGTCTATCTTTCCATGGCCCTTTATGGCATATAATTTTTATTGCATCATGATCTGATAATCATGCTTTTAATGTTTCTGCTTTTCTGCACTGAATTGTGAGGTTTTTAAGCCCTAGTACATGGTCAGTTTTTGCATATGTGCCATGTACTACTGAGAAGAGTGTATTTTCCTTTTTATCTGTGTTCAGTTTTCTCCAGAGATCTATCATGGTTAGCCTCTCTAAAATTCTGTTGGCCTCCTTAACTTCTTTCTTGTTTATTTTGAGCTTAGATTTATCAAGTTCAGAAAGGAGGAGATTGAAGTCCTCTACTAGTATCGTTTTGCTATCTATTGCTATCTATCTATTTCTTCCTCTAATTTCTTTGACTTTTCCTCTAGGAATTTGGATGCTATACTGCTTGGTGCAATATGTTAAGTAGTGATATTGCTTCATTCTTGATGGTACCTTTTAGCAGTATTTAATTTCCTTCCTTATCTCTTTTAATTAGATCTATTTTTGCTTTTGCTTTATCTGAGATTAGGATTACTACCCCTGATTTTTTTACTTTAGCTGAAGCATAATATAATCTACTCCTTCCTTTTAGCTTTACCCTGTGTGTATCCCCTTGTTCCAAACATGTTTCTTATATGCAGCATGTTGTAGGATTGTGGTTTTTAATCCATTCTGCTATCCACCTCCATTTTATGGGAGAGTTCATCCTATTCACATTTGCAGTCATGATTATTATCTGTGACTTTCCCTCCATCCTATTCCCTCCAATGTTTATTTTTGTGTGTATCTTCCTTTTCCCTTCCCCTCCTTGTGAGTTTTCCTTTTCACTACCACCTCCTCCATTATTCCCTCCTTGTGTCCCCGCCTCTTTACCTACCCTTTCCTTTTACTGCACTTTCCCTCCCTTCTAATCACCCTCCCCCATCTTAAACCCCCCCCCCTTTATCCCTCCTACTGCCTGTAGAGCACAATAGAGTTTTATTTTTAAGAGTATGTTCTTCCCTCATTGAATCCAAACCAATGCTAGTAAATTTCATACACTTCTCCTCTCCCTACCACTTTTCCCTCTAGTGTTATGAGTTTTTGTGTCTTTTTCTGTTAGGATCTAATCTTAACTGTTTATCCCTCTTTGAATCAGAACCAATGAGGAAAATGTTCATATGATGTTCATCTCCTTCCTTCCTTCCCCTTCACCTTACTATGTTTTTATGCCCCTTTGTGTGGCATAATTTGCCACTTTCTGCCTCATCCTTTCCTCTTCTTCCATTACAAACACTTTATTTCCCTTAATAGGGTATTTTTTTTAATCTTCAGATTCATTCACTTATACCCACACCCTCTATGTATGTACATCCCTTTTAAATGTCACAATATTTATACAAATTTCAATATTGACAGGTATCTGCTTCTCATTTAGAGAAGTAAACAGTTTGTTCCTAGTGAGTCCCAAGTCATGTGCATGTGTGTGCATCTGTGTATGTGTGTGTGTGTATGTGTGAGTGTGTGTTTTCCTTGTTTATCTTTTTAGGTCTTTCTTCACTCTTGTAAATGGAGATTAGCTTTTCCATTTAGCTCTGGCTTTTTCATCAGGAAAGTCTTGAAGTCCTTTATTTCATTAAATGACCATCTACTTGCCTGAAAGATTATGCCCAGTTTTGCCGGGTAGTTGATCCTTGGTTGCGGTCCTAGATCTTTTGCTTTATGAAATATCACATTTCAATCCCTCTGATCTTTTAATGTAGCAGCTGCTAAGTCCTCTGTAATCCTGACTGTAGTTCCATGATATTTGAATTGTTTCTTTTTTGCTGCATGCAGTATTTTCTCCTTGACCTTGTAGCTCTGGGATTTGTCTACTATATTTCTTGGAGTTTTAAATTTGGGATCTCTTTCAGGAGGATATCAGTGAATTCTTTTGATACCTATTTCACCTTCTGATTCTAGGACCTTGGGGCAGTTTTCTTTGACAATCTCTTGGTGGATGCTGTCCAGGCTGTTTTTTTCATCATGGCTTTCTGGTAGTCTGAAAATTCTTAGGTTATCTCTGCTGGATCTGTTTTCCAGATTAGTTGATTTTCCAGTGAATTATTTTTTACTTTCTTCTAACTTTTCAATCTTTATATTTTGTTTGACTGAATCTTGCTGCATGATAGAGTCCTTAGCTTCAATTTGACTGATTGTAGTTTTTAGTGAATTATTTTCCACAACTAGTTTTTGAAGCTCCTTTTCCATATGTTCAGTTTTCATTTGTAGGGAGATATTTTCTCCAGTTAGATCTTGGACCTCCTGTCCTAGTTCTCCAATTTTACTTTTTAAAGATTCATTTTCTTCAGTGAAATTGTTTTTTTTTTTTTTCCAATTTGGTCACATTTAAACCAATTTGGTTTAAATTTATCTGCTTCCTCTATAATTTGGTTTTTAAAGTCCCTCTTGAGGTCCTCCAACAATGCTTTCCGGGCTTGAGACCAATTCACATTTCCTTCTGTGGTCTCCAGTGTGACTATACAGTCCATGTTGTCCTCTTAATTTGGTTGTTCTTGCTCACTATAAAAAGTTTTGATGGTCCTAGATTTTGTAGGTTCCTTCTTGCCCATTGTGATTGCCTATGTCCTGGATTTTTAGAGTGGATATATGCTTCTGGGGTGCAGAAGTATTGAGCTTCTCATGCTGGGAGGTAGGGGTTTGGTTGTTAACTTCATGAGCTGTAGCCTTTCAGTGTCTAGACTGAGGTCAAGGCCAGGACTCCCAGCATTTCCTCTGAGTTATCCTGAGGCTCACAGAGTAACCTGTGGGGGAGAGGTGGTCTAGCTATTTCAGGTTTCTACCTCTGTGTCTCTGGGCTACAGCTCATGCAGGTTTAGTAGCTGGAGGCCAGCAGGAGGGCAGGGCTACAGTCTGCTGATTCCCCAGGTGATGCTAAAATACACCTGGACTTCTGTTATTAGTGTTTGTTGGCTCCACCCTCCTGGGCTTAGACTTGGTACTGCCTTACTTCCCCCTTCCTCAATGACTCCCAAGCCTGAAGCTATTTCCACTAATTCAGGATTTTACTCTGGGTTGGACAATTATCTCTGGGTTTTCTGGGTCATCAAGCAGACCATCAGAGAAACTAGGTTATATTCTTCCATCTTTACTTCTAGAAATTCAGGTATGTAATTTTTAAACATCCAGGCTTTGGACTGGTAGCCCCATAAGAAGCTGCTCTCCCTGCTGTGGGCCCTGCATTTTCTGTCACCCTGCTCTGAAAATCCTCAGCTCTTTTCTGATATGGCTGCAAATTGCCCTTGGGGTGGCTGAGTCTGCTGGCTGGGGCTTCTCATTAGGTTGTAGTCTGCTCTCAGATCCGTGCTGGTGCAGCCCCTGTGTGCTCCATGTTCTCCCTTTCCAGACTTACATATGCTCTTTGCTGACTGGGAATGCACCAATCTCTGTCTCCCAATGGGTTCTGTCACTCTAAAATCCATTCCAATTCACTTTTTAGCGTTTAGTGACAGAATTCTTAGAGGAGCTAGAAAAGTTACTGCTTCCTTTCCACCATCTTAGCCCTGCACCTCTGGGCAATTTATATTTTTGTATGTATTCATCCATTTCACTGATTGTCAAATTTACAGACATACAGTTGGGCAAAATAGTCCCCAGTTATTGTTTTAATTTTCTCTTTATTGAAGTTGAATTCACCCTTTTCATTTTTTACACTGATATTTTCATTTTCTTCTTTCTTTGTTATCAAATTAATCCAAGCTTTATCTTTTTTGTTTTTTTTTTCCATAACAACAAGCTCTTAGTTTTATTTATAAGTTCAAAAGTTTTCTTCATTTAAATTTTATTACTTTCTCCTTTTTTTTTGATATTTCTAATTTGGTATTTAATTTGGTATTTTTAATTTGTTCTTTTTCTAGCTTTTTTATTTGCTTACCCAATTCATTGATCTCCTCTTTCTCTATTTTATTCATGTAAAAATTTACAGATATAATCTTCCTCAAACCACTGCTTTTGCTTCATTCCATAAGTTTTGGAATGTTGTCTCATTATTGTCATTCTCTTGGAAGAAGTTATTTATTATTTGTTTGATTTGTTGTTGTTTGACCCCCTCATTCTTTAGCATTTGGTTTTTTAGTTTCTATTTGTTTTGTAGTCTATCTTTCCATTGTCTCTTATTACTCATAATTTTTATTTCATTATGATATGAAAAGGATGCATTGAATATTTCTGCCTTTCTACATTGGATGGTGATGATGCCATAGTACATGGTCAGTTTTTTGTTTGTTTGTTTGTTTTTGTGTAGGTACCATGTACCACCAAGAAAAAGGTATAATCCTTTCTATCACCATTCACTTTTCTCCAGAGGTCTACCATATCTAATTTTTAAAAATTCTATTCATCTCTTTAACTTCTTTCTTGTTTATTTTGAAGTTAGATTTATCAAGTTCAGAGAAAGGGAGGTTGAGGTCCCTCACTAGTATAATTTTGCTATTGATTTCTTCCTATAACTCCCTTAACTTCCCATTTAAGATTGTGGATACTATGCCACTTGGTACATATATGTTTAATAATGTTATTACTTCATTGTCTATGATGCCTTTTAAAAGGATATCGTTTTCTTTCTTATCTCTTTTGATTAGATCTCTTTTTGCTTTCACTTTGTCTGAAATGAGGGTTGCTACACCTATTTTTTTATAAATTTGAAAGATAATAGATTCTGCTCCACCCTATTACCTTTGTTTTGTGTGTGTATTTCTATTTCAAATGTGTTTCTTGTAAACAACATATTGTAGGATTCTGATTTTTGATACACTTTGCTATCCACTTCCATTTTTATGGTAGAGTTCATCCTATTCACATTTACAGTTATAATACTAAGTGAGTATTTCTATCCTTTTTCCTCCTGATTGTCCTCTCTCTTTCATCCTTGCCCTCCTCACCAGTGTTTTGTTTCTATTACCTTCCCTGATGTGCTCTCCTTTCTGTCAATGCCCACTCCTACGCTGTTCCTAGTTCTGTTCCTTCCTACTTTCTTGTTGGGTAAGATAGAGTGCTATATGCATCTGATTTTGAATATTTTTCCCTCTTTAAGTCCATACTGATGAGACTAAGCATTTAAGCAACACTATTTACACACCCTCCCATCTTCCACTCCACTGTATTAAGTCTTTTGTGCCTCTTCATATGAAATTATTTACTCCCCTTCTACCTCTCCCTTACATCTGCACCAAATGTACTCCTCTTTCTCATCCCTTAACTTTTTTGTGTCATTCCCTCAAATTTGCTTTATACTCATACCCTATGTCTATGTATATTCCTCCTCACTATTCTATTAGTTATACAATTTTTAAGAATTACAAGTATAATCTTCCTGTATATGGATGTAAACCATTTAACTCTATTGAATCCTTTACCTTTCAACATATTTATGCTTCACTTGGATTTTGATATTGGAGGTCAAGTTTTTGGTTTAGTTCTAGTCTCCTTATGAAAGCTTGAAATCCTTCTATGTCTTTGAATAACATTTGTTTTGCTTGTTTTGGTTTGTTTGTTTTATTATTCTTTAGTTTTTCCAGGTAAGTGGTTCTTAGTTCTAGTACTAGCTACATTATTTTCTGGAATATCTTAACCCATGGTCCTTTGATATTGTGGCTCCCTGATATTTGAATTGTTTCTTTATGGTCACTTGTGGTATTTTTTTTTCCTTGACCTGATAATTTTGACCAATGTTCCTTGGATTTTTTATTTTGGAATCTCTTCCCTGAGGTGATAGTGGGTTGTTTCAATGCCTATTTTGTCCCCTAGTTCTGGGACATTAAGGTAGTTTTCCTTGATAATTTCTGGAAATATATTGCCCATGTCCTCCTTTTTCTTATGGCTTTCAGGTAGTGCAATAATTTTGTCTCTCTTGGATCTATTTTCCAGCTCTGTTTTTCTCCCCAATAATGTATTTTACATTTTTTTTATTTTTTCTTATCGATTTTATTTGATTGATTCATGATGTTTCATAGAGTCATTACCTTCTACTTGTCCAACTCTAAATTTTAAGATGTTGTTTTCCTTAATTAGCTTTTGTACTTTCTTTTTCACTTAGCCCATTTTACTCTTTAAAGAGCTGTTTTCTTTGGTAGATTTTTCTTTGGTAGATTTTCTTTTCCATTTTTCAAATTCTACCTTTTAAACAGTTTTCCAAGCTGTTGGCTCTTTTCTCATATTTCTCTTGCATCCCTGTCATTTCTTTTATCAGTTTTTCTTCTGCATTCTTTTTAAGTTCCTTTGTGAACTCTTCCTTGAGTTCTTTCTAGACTTGAGAACATTTCCTGTTGTTTCTTTGATGATTTGTGCATGGGTGTTTTGACATTGTTGTACTTTTCTGACTTTGTGTCTTGGTCTTCCCTGTCACCAAAATAACTTTCAATGATCAGATTCTTCTTTGTTTTCCCCTTTTTTCAGGTTTTGGATATTTTTTTCCCTTTCTTTTAATTGTGATCTTTGCTTCCTGAGTGGAAATGGCTCTGTCACAGACTTCTTGTGCCAGTAACTTTAGGCCCTGATTATTTACCTATTGATGAGCTGATGTTGCCCTGAGTTCCATGGGAGACCCCCATGTCTGGTGTTGTGTTGAGGTAATGGGGTGAGAGGTCCAATGCCAAAAGCTGTAACAGTCTTGCAGCTTACCTAGTGCTGAACTGGGGTCCTAGTAGTGGTGCCTGTTGTGTGCTGAGACCTGGTGGGGGTGTTTCTGCATTTCATAGAGCTGTGATGAAGCATTTGGACCAACTGAAGGATGCCTCTCAAGGGCTATACTGAAGCACATGGTAGATCTCAGACCTGCAGTCTGCCAGTTCCATTGGCTATGTTAAGGCACATGGGGGGCACTGGTATTGGCATTTTCCTGTTCCATCATGCTGGAGCTCAGGATCTCCCATTGGTTTTCTTAGGCAGGGCTCACTGCTGGCTTGTGGGAATATTTCCTTTCCTGTAATGTATTCTCCTTTTACCTGATTGAGATGGACCTTTCTTGCCAACCCTCCAAGTCTCTAAACCTCCACCTCATCTTTCCACTGACTCTGCTGTTCCAGAATTTGTTCTGGGGAGCTATTTTATGGTTATTTGAAGGTAAATATGGGAGATCTATAGTTAATTGCTGCTTACTCTGCTATCTTGGCTCCTAAAAATATTTTTTTTAGCTCTTCAGGGAATTCTTGTTGGGCTATGTCTAATGCACATTTTTTTTCCCTTTGAGTCTTTGCTTGTAGCTATTTTTGAATCATTATCTTCTTCTGAGTTTGCTCCTTGAACTTCCCTGTCCCCAAAGTATTTTTTATAATCACATTCTTTGTTGTTGTTTGATTTTTTTTTAATTTTATTTCTTGACTTTATTCTTTATGTTAAAGTAAAACTCAGTTCCTGATGTGTGAGGGTGAAGGGGATGTCACATTCCCAGATTTCCGCTTTTTCACATGTTGTTTTCAACAGTTGCTGCTAGGATGTTTTCTGTCCTGGAATGCTCTCCATTTTATCTAAGAGAGACAGACATTTGTTGATGATCTTCCAATTCTCTTTCCTCTGGCTCTGCTATTCCAGGATTTATTCTGAACGGCTGGCCTAAAAGATTATTTTGCCCACACAAGGGATGCACTCCACATAGGTGCCAGAAGAAGCAGTACAAGAACTCTCAGTTTGAATGTCTCTCTAAGGATCTTTGGAAATGATTGGGACATGGGACATGGAAGACACAGGCACAGGACCACCTCGCATGGTGTGCCCTCTTCAAAGGTGGCATTATGCTCATAAAATTGAAGTAGCTCAAAAAAAATGTGAGATGTACAAATTTAGAGAATCTATCCCAAATGTTCCCTGGACCTGTTTGTGCCTAGCTTGTGGTACAGCCTTCTGAGCTCTGATTAGTCTAACAAAGTTAGACACACTACAACTTGACTCTAACATAATGATGTCATTCTGATCCTCTTTGAGATCAAAGGGCCACAGAAAAATAATTATTTAATATAATAATCATCATAAGCTAGATGAAAAGTGAATATTTTATGTCATAATTAGCAATATATTTTTTTGATTTCTTGGGTTACAAAAAAATAATGTATTTTCATCTC
>JAQQSV010017772.1:0-11532 GCA_028646515.1 Pseudochirops corinnae | reverse complement strand
TGATATGTTTGATTAAAGTAAGATTGTTAACCCATTTTGAGTTGCTTTCCTTTAGAAAAGCAGATCTAAGAACCTGTGCTAGTAGCCGCCCTAGGCATGCTAGGGTGCTTACTGTTACAGTAGGACAGCTTTTATTGTAGTTGACTGAAGACACAATTAGTCTATAGCAGCCCATAAACAGATAAACACATAAAACACTGAAATAGCCCATCAATTCCTTTCACAAGGGCACTAAAATTGGGGTTGCCTTTAAAGCAATTCTTTGACATTCTAGGTGATCCCTAGCTTTTCCACAAGGTTCTACATAGTCCCTCCTAGATCACTGTATCACCTGGGGTTTAGACTCCCCCTAGAAGATAAACATACTTTGGGGTTGCTAAATTATCTACTTTCCATCAAACTTACACTGTATGAATAACTTGCTGGCCAAGAAGATTGCTGCTCAGGAACTATAGGACTAATTCTTTTCTTTCTTGAAGGGGCATGTTGTTTCAAGAAATCATCTTTCCTTGTAAGGTTTAGTATCTGAATTTTTGATCTTGGAAATCTCAAGCTGGAAAATATTGAACTTGAGATTACTCAGATAACCCCTCAAGGCTGGCCCTGTCTAGGAAATCGTTTTTTTTTTTTTCTTTTTTTCCTAGATAGATGGCCAGATTCTAGAATCATACTCCCTAGTGAGCTAAAATTCTTACTTCTTTGTTGAAGTCCAGGAAACCATGTCAATGAGCTCCGTTCCCAAGCCAATTTCATGAATACATAACATTTAGGTATCACTTTAAGGTTTGCAAAGTTGTTTCCAGATATCATTATTATTTCATGTGTTTCATAACAACCCTGGGAGGTAGGGAGAATTTTAAGTATTATTATTATTATAATTTTATAGGCATAATATTTGTTGCAGCATTCCTCCTGTGTGGTTTTAAGGAAGCCCACATTTAAGCTTCTTTCATGTCTTTAATGTAGGAAAATCTCTTGATGCCCTGGGTGCTGTCATCTCTTTGGCTGGGAAAGTCCATTCAGTGTCTTTCCTCTGAGGCCACAGACAAGCACATTCTTCTCCCATGTACCTCTGCCCCAAGGCAGCTGTTTCCATTTCTTCATGAGGAGAGACTATGCATGGGCATGCAATTCTTCTCTCTTGAATATGACAGCTCTGAAGCATGGTGTTATGTTGTCCAATGTGAAAAGAAAGTTCAAGAGAGATATCATTTTATAAGCCTTGGTTAAAAATTCGTTCTCCTGTCAACCAGTCACCAAGAAGTAACCCTAGTCACAGAGTCACTCAAGAGCCAATGCATGTTGTGCTCACACTTTCTGTAGGGAGGTGCCCTTCATCTGCCACCCTAAAGGGGCTCATATTATATAATCCTATCAAGTTGAATGCAGAACTTCATTAATTGATCTAGGATTCCTCTCAATTAACCCACCTTACACTGATGAATAAAGGACCAGATTGATCAAATCAATTGACCAGGATCACACTGGTAGCATGTAGCACAGTCAGGATTTGAACCCAGGTTGCCCTCAAATCAGGCGCAACTTGATCAGCCTCTTGGATTTTTCCAATCAACATTTTAAACTTTTCTATAAGATAGCAAGATTTCTATCAGATTGCAAATTTCTATCTGATTGATATTTCTATCAGATTTTGAAGGACAAAGATTTTTTACTTGTTTATCTTTTCTGTGATTTGTACCCTATATTTTTTTCTCTTTAGTATGCAAAGTTAAGGGTAAAATAGAAGAGCCCACATTTTGGGGGATGGGGTTTCTTCAGTACTTTCCATGCAGGGATGTTTTGATAAATGTTTAATAATCAGCTCTCTGAAAATGCACAATATATTTTAACGTTTAATCTACATTACTAACATTTTCTCCACCATTTCCTTAAGTGTAGACAATCAACAAAAAACAATAAATCAAGCCTGATTTGCAAGTTTGCTGATTTCTGAGGTGTAAATGCTCACATTGAGAATTTAATAATTGATTGGCCCTAGCAAACCCTTTTTCCCATATACAGAAAGTTGATACTATAACTACAGTAAGTTTTCCTTGATGCAAAACACTTGCCTCCCACCCGGGTCCAGTTGTTTTTTATGTGACTGCAAATTCATATGCACATAGTATTTCATAAGTTTATCACAAATTTGCTCACCATGCCCCCATTCCATATGGTTCTTATCTTCTTCCCAAATTGTGTGAACCAAAAGAAAACACTCTTAAATTATAGTTTATATATTAGAAAACACTCTAAATTATATGTATTTATTGCACAAAATCAGAATTAACCAG
The DNA here is from genome assembly GCA_028646515.1 of Pseudochirops corinnae. Classification (NCBI taxonomy): domain Eukaryota; kingdom Metazoa; phylum Chordata; class Mammalia; order Diprotodontia; family Pseudocheiridae; genus Pseudochirops; species Pseudochirops corinnae. The sequence continues at coordinate 9,238 of JAQQSV010017772.1, read as the reverse complement.
ATTTAGTGTTAAAATTCTGAGTAGCTATTCAGGGCACAAGTAAAAAGGCTGTCTTTTCCAATGCAGCAGCTCTCTGCCATTGAGAAGTGGGCTCATGACATCACTGAATCGCTGTGCCCAGTAGATTCATGGACAGATGGTGTCAACCTGTCACATTTATTATTGCAACTAAAATCGTCTGAACTGCCCTGACCTTTTATTCTCAGCCTTTAGCACCTTCCAGATGAACGAGAATGCTTTTGTTAGAGCATTCATTGGTCCCCAAACATTGCAAAATCTTAAGGAGAATGACTAGCATTTATACAAAATACCTTACAACTATTATCTTATTTAGTTCTTAAAACTACCTTGTATGGTTGGTACTATTATTACTCCCATTTTCCAAATGAGGAAACTGAGTCATGAATTGATTTACCCAGGGTCACAAAGCTTGTAAGTATCTGAGTTAAGAATTGAACTCAGCTTCTTGAATTCAAGTCTCTTGTCTATTTCAGTTTTCATAAGCCTAGGGTCCCACAAACTCAAAACTGCAACTTTACCATCCATGCCATGGCTAAGAAAATATTTCCCATCCAGGCAGCTGAGGTAGTAGCCTCCCCATTGGTTTCTAGGCAGTGAACTCTAATCCGTGGATCCACAGGAAATCAGTACAGGCAAGAAAAACAGAATTCTCCTAACAGACATGCAATATGACCTCTATTATGGCATGCAACACTCTCCATGTGGTCTTTTTTTTTTTTTTTTTTTTTTTTTTTGCTTTTTTGGAGGGGGTAGGGCAGGACAATTGAGTTTAAGTGACATGCTCAAGGTCATATGGCTAGTCAGTGTTAAGTGTCTGAAGCGGGATTTGAACTGAGGTCCCCCAGACTCCAGGGCTGGTGCTCTATTCACTGTGCCACCTAATCACCGCAGGACTAGCCATGTGGTCTTACTACAGAGTTCCTCCCTGGTCTAGTTGCCTGGCATGCTGTATAGATATGCCACTCTGGTCTGGTACCATTAAGCAGATGGATTCTTTGGATTTTTGTTTTAACCCACAGTATGGGGGCAGGGAATCCCTTTTTCACAAAGGAATTTGGTTCTTGACCCATGTGGACCGGGGTCCATCCCTGTGGAAGCTTGATCTCCTAAAGAGGAGGCAGACTTTGCTTAAACTCTCTGGCTCACTATACACTCACTGGAGAGTAGATTTCTGAGGAAAACCTCTAAAAAAGCTTAGCTTTGGTTCATGTCTAGTGTCTTCCCAAAAGGCATGAGCAGGCATCAACTCTAGAAAAGTTACTCAAGGCATAAAACATCGGATCCCAGGAATAGGGCAGGTATTTAATTATTTCCATCACCACAGAAGAAATGATTAAAACAAAAGACTCACAAACGTTTTTGCTGTTCTTTGCCATTTCAGATTCTCCAGAACTCCATTTTTGGGGGGTTTCCTTGGCAAAGACACTAGAGCAGTTTGCTATTTCCATCTCCAACTTGCTTTACAGGGGAGAAAACTGAGGCAAACAGGGTTCAGTGACTTTCTTGGGTTCATGAAGCTAATAAGTGCCTGAGGTCACATTTGAACTCATGAAGATGAGTTCTCCTGACTCCAAGGCCTGAGCTCTATTCACTGTGCCACCTAGCTGCCCCAGCACTCATAAGTATACATTGACAAACAACTAAAACATGAAACCAATCACTCCTATTACACTTCTCTGGGAGGTAAGCAAGACTGAGAATTTAAGTATGCAAGAAAAAATGTAACTATTTTGGGGTGTAAAAGAGATTCTTGTTCATGTATAGATGTGAAGAAAGGGATCATACGATCATAGAATTAGGGCTAGAAGGAACCTTCGAAGTCACCTAGGCAATTTTTCTTATTTTATAGAAATAATTTGTCCAGGGTGAGTGGTAGAGTCTGAACTGAGATCCTGATTCCAAATACAGTATTGTTTCTAGTGCAGCCACCTTTTCAGTATCTTCCAATTTTTACATTCCATGATTGTATGCAATGTGAAGGAGAGGTCAGAGGATAGTACAGATGAAGAATGACCAAGTGATGCAGGGACCCAGGAGTAATAATTTGGCGCTCCTGGATTTTCTCCTGTTGTCTCTTTGCTGAGTAGGGGCTTGGGGTTCCTCTCCCCTTTTTTCTCCCCTACTAACCTATCCTTAGGAAGGCAACCAGAAGCATGTGATAAGAGCTCCAGGTAATTTTCTGGTAACTTCATAAAAAGAAAGACACAGAACCTGTAATGATGATATTAAGGCAGGATGCCAGGTTACTAATTGCTTCTATCAAGGAACTTCAACAGCTGAGAGTTGTTAATGGGCATGGAGGAAGCAATGATGATTGAGATTTTTAAGAGGGGATTAAATTAAAGGCTTAAGGATCAGTTAGCCAGGTGCATGGGCTCTAAATGCTAATGATTTGACAATGTACTCTGAACTTCTATAGAAATGAAAGAGTTGGTATCTGGACAGGAAACCTTGGAACCACTAGGAGAGAAGGCATCTGGAGCCTGGAGCTGGTTCAGAGTGGAGCCTTAATCATTGCTTATCATTGGATGCTTCATCATTGGACCTTGGGAAATATTGGAGTCCTCATGAACTATGTTTTAGTTGTGATGCTTTTAATTAATCTCTTACATGAATTCTGTTTCTGGCCCTGTGTGATCTTGACCTTTGTAGTCAATACCCATAAAGCCAAGGGAATTCTATTACAGGACAAAAAAAAAAAGTAGAAATGAGGTAGAAATTTGGGGCTAATGGTAAAGACCAAATGCCATAAAGGGAAAAAATCCCTTTTCATCTTCCCCCTTATCCATAAGGGGAAAAAATCTTTTATCATCTTCCCCAGGTAGAGTCCTGGCTTGGAAGAAATAAGATATCCTATGATGTTTTGAGACATTAGTGCATTGGGAAATCATGTGACCCTAAACATAAAGGGTGATAAAGTGGTGTGTACCTCTCTACCAGGAAGCTACAATTGGGTAAGTATTGATGGTGGATAGTAGACCCTGAAATAGGAGGGGTCTGATTTGATGCTGAACTCTTCTGTTTATATTGCAGACTTAGTGTGGTAGAGACATATGTAGGTAGAATCAATATGGCAGTGGCAAGGTGATCCTTGGGTTACCCTGTTTATAATACTCTACAATTTTTATAATTATTTATATAATTATATCATAATTATGATTCATCTAATGATCATTTATATAACTTATAAGTGATAATAATTATAATTTATAAACCAATAATTTATACAGTTATCATACAATTATATTTTATAAATCATAATATTTATTATCCATTATAATAATTCTCTACATAGAATTTGGGATGTGGGCTGATGTGACCAGTTTTGGACATTTAATTCAATGACAAAACACAGAATCATAGATTTAGAGCTAGAAGGAACTTTAGAGGCCATTGAATCCACCTTAATTTCTTTGAACTTCAGTTTCCTTATCTATAAAATGGAAAGGTTAGATTAGATGGTCTCTCAGTTCTCTCCAAATGCTAAATTTACAAATAAATGTATGAATGATATTTTATTAAGTACTTATTATGTGCCAAATACTGTGTTAAACACTGGCAAAAATGGAAAGGCAAAGACAGTCCCTTCTCTCAAGGACCTTACATTTTAATGGGGGAAATATTGAACCAATATTGGGAGGGAGGAGAAAGTGGTGGCCTGGGAGGGGCACTTGGATCTACAAAATTATAGGGATGGTGAATGGGGATGTGTGGAAGTTCACTGACACCCACTTCCAGGAGCAGTGGCAGAATTGATTTGATAATTTCCAGAACTGGAGATGGGCTGGGTAGATGGGACTAAAGAGAGAAGAGGATTAGGGTATAGTGATAAAAGTAAAGTATGACTAGGGCTTGCAGGAAATTATGGACCAGCAGAGGCAGTCACAATCAGCAGACTGGGATCCCAGGGCAAACACTGTAGAAGGGAAAGGGTTAAACTTTAAGGGTTTGTATTTCCACTGGACTCGAGAGTGGGGAGTGAAGTGCAGCTTGACTGGGGCTGGCTAAGAGCCTCTTCTTTCAATTTAATTAGCACTTATTAAGTACCTGTTATATACCTGACACTGCACTAGGTGATGGCAAAATGGTCTCCTCTTCAAGGAGCTTACAGATTCAACTGGAGGGAAATAACTTGTACACAGAAGATACTTACTAGAGGAATAAGGAAAGTAGCCCAGAAAATTTCTTTAGACTAGGTAGCCGTAGGGAAGAGGCAGGAAACACAAACTCTTAAAGGATTAAGATTTGTAAGAGGTAGTTAGCCAAGGGCAGAGATGGGGTAGTCCCCTACCATTACGTGAGAAGTCTGATTGCTCAAACACTCTCCTGCTTGTCTTCTCACTACCCCACGATGTCATAACATCAACTAGAAGACATTCAGAAGCTGTCTAGTCCATCTGCTAATTCTACAGATGGAGAAACTGAGACTCAGGAAGATTAAGTGAAGTCCAGTGTGTGACTTAAACTCACAACATGTCCTAAACAGAATTCATTATATTTCCCTTCAAACCGTCCCTTCTTCATAACTTCCCTATTTATGTCAAGGGCCCTATTATTCTTCCACTCACCCAAGTAAGTAACATTGGAGGCGTCACTGACTCCTCACACTCCCTCACCTCACATATCAGATTAGTTGCTAAGTGTTGCAGATTCTTCATCCCTTACATCTCTTCGGAGTGGAAGTCCTCCTTTTTTCCTTTCCTTTTCTTTTTTTGATTTAAAAAATTTTTAATTTGTGGAATAAAACAAGCATTTCCATAACATAGTACCATAAAAAGATGACTGCCATGAAACTTCAAATCTACTATGCACAACTTGCTATTCCTTTCAAATATCCAACAAAATTATCATGTAAATTTTTTTTTCCTTTTTTTCCCTTCCCTTCCTCCTTGTCCTAGAGATAGGGTACCATTAGACACAAATAGGTATATATAGATAAAATTATTCTATACATACTTCTATTTATCAGTTCTTTCTCTGGATGCAGATAGAATATTTCTTCATGTGTCCTTTATAGTTAATATAAATATTTATAATAGTCAAAATAACTTATCCACTCAAAGTCATTCTTAAAACAATATTGCTGTTACCGTATACAATGTTCTCTTGGTTCTGCTCATAGCAAAATTTGCTCTTCATTATTTCATCCAAGTCTTTCCATGTTTTTCTAAAATCATTGAGCTCATCATTTCTTATAGCACAGTAGTGTTCCATCCCAATCACGTAGCGCAACTTGTTCCCTTTTTCCATCTACACAACCATTCCCCTCATTTAGCCCCTCATCATTTCTTGCCTGTTTTTTTTGCAGTGGTCCAAATTGGTTTCCTTGAATCTAATGTTTCCCCTCTCCAATCCTCCTCCACATAGATGCCAAATTGATATTCTTGGGGTGGCTAGGTGGTGCAGTGAGTAGAGCACCAGCCATGGAGTCAGGGAGGAACTGAGTTCAAACCTGCCTCAGACACTTAACACTTACTAGCCATGTGACCTTGGGCAAGTCACTTAACCCCAACTGCCCTGCCCTCCCCCCTCCAGAAAGCAAAAAAAATTTATATTCTTAACACAGTGACATGACTATGTCACTCCCTTGCTCAAACAGGCCCAATGACTTTTTATTTCTTCCAGTAAAATAATAATATTCTGTTGATTCTGCTGTTAGATAAATCAGAATAGACTGTGTAGACTCAGAGCATAACTTACTGTATATAGGTGTGTGTTTCAAAATAATATTTAAAGTAATTAAAATTTAAAAGTAATTAAAAAGTAATAAGTCCCCAGAAGGGTTTCTTATTTTATGAACATAAAAGAATCATATGTAATAATAATAGCTAACATGTATAGAGCTTACTGGGTTAAGTAAACTCTTCGTGATTATTTTATCATTTAATTCTCACAACAACCCTGGGAGAACCTTGTTATTATTATCCACATTTTACTGAACAGGAAAAAGGCAAACAGAGGCTAAGTAACTTGCCTACGGTGACACAATTAATAACCGTCTGAGGGCGAATGTGACCTCTGGTCTTCCTGACTCCAGACTTAGCACTTTATCCACGGTGCCACCTAGCTGCCCCTGAATGATAATAAACCGGGAGCTACTTTATTTGGCAACAGCCTACCTATGTTCCAATCAAAGTGACTTGCTAACTCTTCCTGGAACATAACGTTCCATTTCCTGCCTGGAATATATCTACTAACCTGGAACACATCCCCTCCTCACCTTCAGCCCAGAACATCTGGCTTCCTTCATGGTTCAGTTCAGGTGCCATCTGCTAAAGAAGATTATTCTGATCCCCAAGATTACTAGTACCCTTTTTCTTCAGAAATTAGTTTGTATTTATAAGCTAGGCAGCTAATTGGGCAGCTAATTCTGCAAATAGTACCAACCAGATCTGGAGATCAGAAAAACTGAATTCAAATACTACTTTAGATATTTATAAACCGTGTGTCCTTGGACAAATCATTTAACCTCCCAGCCTCAGTTTTGTCATTTGTGAAATGAAGGCTTAATGGCCTCTAAGGTCCATTCCTACTCTAACTCTAGGACTATGATCTTTTGCATATATTTTGAATTTGATGTTTAATGTAATTTCCCCCATTAGAATGCAAAGTCCACTGTTTAGTTAGTGTTTTTCTCCCCAGTGTCTTAAGTAGGCAGTTGAATGCTTTTGGTTGTTGTTTCAGGGACAAATTTATGTTAAGTGAACAACAGAGGGGCTATGATCCTTGTAAGTATATATCAGGATGACACTACAAAAACCTCAGGATGTGACCATCAGGGCAAGGCAAATACCACAGTCCCTTGAACCTTTGCACTCCCTCTGATTTACTCTTTGCTCTGTGGAAATCCCTGCCCCAAACATGCTGTCGTGGGTTCCTGACTTCTATCCTTGTCTAAGATCATATGCTGACTCTGTGCCAAAATACATCCTCTGAAATGAACCCTCAGAAGCACTGCTTCACTTTAGTGTTCAAGGACACTTAGGTTTGTTGCTCCTTATTCCTCGTCACATATACCAACACCATGTCTACTTTCTGACATGTGAAAATGGTCCCTGCAAAAGTATAAACACATGTTCCTCCTTTCAGGCTCTTCTGCAACAGTACCAACACTTCTCCTCACTTCAGTCTTGCAGTGTTTCATTCATCTGAAATCTTGCTTTTGAATGGGGGTAGATTTGTGGCAGCATAGTCATTGTCACCAACACAGAAGGCTACCCTCATCATTATGGACCATCTACTCTTCCTTCCCTCCCCCCACCAAATTTATCCCATGGTTTCATGAGTTAGATTCCTCAAAATATCATGAAAGGCTTGGTACTTTCCAAATGATTTGATCCCCCATTGGGTGAACTGAGATATTGGTGGATTGGTGATTAGGACAAATTTCAAGAGGCCCTCTTGAAGAAGCTAGAAGGATAATTTCTCCTTACAAAAGCATAGCAGTCCACTGGATATCAGTGTAATTTCACACACTAACCATTGAAGTAAACAAGTTCTGTGTTCCTACAAGGCCCATGTATAATGAAATTATTTGCAATATTTATTCATAATAGACTTTGTGCATGAAAGTGAGTGGTACATTCATTTCTCTGGGGCATTTCAGTTCACCTACAGAGACACTCTGTCTCTGCTTCGTAGCTGTTTCAGGGGCATAGTGGCTACATGTTTTAATGCAAAGGAACAGGACCTACAAGTGTGAACTGAGGCCATATTGCAAACTTTGGAATGACTGTGGAAAGAAACTAAAACAAGGGAAATGCTGTAGGAGAAGGACCAAGAGATCAGTCCTGGCGATACCATACTCTTCTTCCATGTATGTGCCTTCCTTGGCCCTAGAGGATTAATACATAAGACCACTAGTCAACATTCATTCTTTAAACTTTGTCTTAGGATCTAGGGCTACTGAGTTTCTTGGAAATATATCTAGTATTCCATATTTTCTGTCTGAAACCTGAATTCCTAAAGATCTCACAGGCCGCCAGGAATGTTAAATGAGATAATATTTGTAAAACATCTAGCACAAGTCCTGGCACACAGTAGGTGCTGTATAAATGCTTGTTTCCCTTCCTTGTTTTCCTTCAACCTTGACTTATAGAACTAATACAAACTACAACACTTACTAGACCAGTGTCTCCCAACTCAAATTCAATTCAGAAACATTTACTAAGTGGCTTGCTTCATACAAAGCACTGGGTTTAGGATTTGAGAATACAAGGACAAGATGAAAAGCAGGTCCTACCCTCAAGAAGCTTACATTCTGCTGGAGGGAAACAACATTCTGAAAAGTAAATGCAAAAGAGATTAAAAAATAAATACAAAGGAGTTGTAGATGGTTAGAGGAGATACTACTAATAATTGAGTGGGTAGAACAGGCTTTTTATAGGTGGTGACAAGAGCTGATTCTGGAAGGGAGCTAGGGATTCCAAGAAGAGCTACAGAAGGGGATGAGTGTGTGTGTGTGTGTGTGTGTGTGTGTGTGTGTGTGTGTGTGTGAAAGACTTCTGGGAGGGAAAGTAACATATAAGAAGGGTGGGTAGAAAGTGGCCAGGACATAATAATATTACCTACCTCCCAGGGTTGTGCGAGGATCAAATGATATAACAACCTCCTAACCTTCTGTGGATATAAATCATGCAGAATTCAGAGGACGGAAAATTGCCACAAGGACGACAACAGGAACAGCTGGTCCCAGGGAGTCTAGAGAAGTTGGCCTTGGACTTAGGACTGCCCTTGTGCCTGGCTCTTTCATTCATTGTACATCTTTCTGACTTTCTGACACTTTACTGCCTCTTCATCTGCTCTGCCGCTGGCCTTGTTCAGAAATCAGACTCTGAGGCTCTCAGGTCCTTACTCTGATCAGTAATACCTAGCTACCTACACCTTAACACCGACAGCTAAGCAATTCCCCGTCACCCTTGGATATCTGTCTGTAGTTATTTTTCACATCCAATCTGTAACCAGGAGAAAATGTCACATTTGCACTTCAGGGAAAAAAGAAAACTACTCGAAACTTTGTTTTTATTTATTTATTTTTTCCAGTAGAAAGTTCTACAATCTAGTAAAGGACTGAATAATATCAGCTTTCACCTTAGGGACTACCTCCACATCTTTAGTGGTTGGGAACACTGGAATTTTTTTTAATTTTTTTTAATTTTATTTTAGTTTGCATCATTCATTTCCACAAGATTTTGAGTTACATATTTTCTCCCCCTCT
>JAQQSV010017771.1:0-11532 GCA_028646515.1 Pseudochirops corinnae | reverse complement strand
ATAAGGCTGAGGGGGCAGCAGCAAGAGGAGATTTGTAAGACAATAAAGACGCTTGGCCACTCCACTGAGGTGTGTCGGACTATTCTGTCCATATCCGGAGTTCTAACTCTGAAGAGTCGTTGGGGTGACTGAGAGCACCTGCAGGGCTGTTGGGGTGGCCATGCACAACTGCAGGGCTACGGTAGGTACTTTGGGGCCCCTGGAATCCCAGAGTCTGGCTGGCCCAGACAGGTGGGAAATGAAAAATTGTCAAGTCTGAGTACCCTCTCTAGATGGAAACTTAGGGAAGAGCTCTTTGCTTTGCCCTCTAGCCTGCCAATCAGAGGGCTGGAAGATTGCCTGTTACCTTCTCATAATTTCCTCAAGGATACTCTGAACAAATCTACAAATCATTCTCAGAGATACTGTAGGAAAAGTAGGCATAAGGATTAGTAATTATCTATGCCTCTTTGATTACCCTTTCCCCTAATGAGTAAATTCCATTAATGGCCCTTTTCCTACATTCATCATTTCTCAGTATACTCCTGCCTCTCTCTATCATTCCCCTCCAACTTTAAGTCTTTTTCTCTTTTTACTCTGCCAAGCTGTCACTCAAAGGAGGGATACAAAAGGGGAAAAAAGGAGAGTCAGAAATGAAAAAAGGGAGAGGCACTTCATGAAGAAGTATTTCTTCCCTGAGTGCTTTATAGATAGAGTTAGGGGATCTCTTGAGAGACAGAAAAGAAGCCAGCCTAGCCTGAGTGGATTCTCATCAATGTCTGCTTATCCTTCTAATGTGATGGAAAAAAGTTTTCTCCTGCTATCCACAGGGAGACACAGAGGCTCAATACAAGGTCCCTTTAATTCTGAGAAACACAGAAAGGAAACACTATTCTCTGGTTCAGACTTGAATGGGCAGGTTATATAGGAGTTATACTGTTTCACATGAATAGGGAGACTCACAACAGTAGGCACATGGAAGGAAGAAAGAAGGAAGAAAGTTAATTCTCCAATACATAGTCTGGCAGAACAAGTTCCCACATTAGCCATGTCCAAAAATATGTATCATTTTAAGTTTGTCATCTCACTGTAACAAGGCGAGTAGGATATTTCATTTGAATTCTTTTGGACATGTAGTTTATTATTGCATTGATCAGAGTTCTAAAGCCATTCAAAGTTATTTTTCCTCTAAAATGTTGTCATTGTATAAATTGTCATTCTAGGAAAGCAGAAAGCTGAGAAACAATCTTTACAGCCAGTGTATCTGATAAAGGCCTCATTTCTAAAATATATAGATAACCGAGTTGAATTTATAATGCAAGTCATTTCTCAATTGATAAATGGTCAAAGGATATGAACAGGCAGTTTTCAGAGGAAGAAATTAAAGATATCTATAGTCATATGAAAAAATGTTCTAAATCACTATTGATTAGAGAAATGCAACTCAAAACAACTCCAAGGTACCACACCATATCTATCAGATTGGCTAACATGTCAAAAGAGGTAAATAATAAATGTTGGAGAAGATGTGTGAAAGTTAGAACACTAATGCATTATTGGAAGAGTTGTGAACTGATCCAGCCACTCTGGAAAGCAATTTGAAACTATGCCCAAAGGGCTATAAAAATGTGCATATCCTTTGACCCAGCAATACCACTTCTAGGTCTGTATCCCAGAGATTATAAAAACAGGGAAAGGACCCACATGTAGAAATATATTTATAGCAGCTCTTTTTATGGTGGCAAAGAATTGGAAATTGAAGGGATGTCTATCAATTGGGGAATTGCTAAACAAGTTGTAGTATATGAATATAATGGAATACTATTGTGCTATAAGAAATGATGAGCAGGTGGACTTCAGAAAAAACCTGCAAAGGCTTATGTGAACTGATGCTGAGTGAAATGAGCAGAACCAGAAAAACATTGTACACAGTAACAGTCACATTGTGTGATGACTGACTTTGATTGACTTAGCTCTTCTCAGCAATGCAAGAATTTAAGACAATTCCAAGAGACTCATGATGGAAAGTGCTACCCACATCCAGAGAAAGAACTTCTGGAGTCTGAATGCAGCTGGAAGCAAAATATTTGCTCTTTTTTTGTTGTTGTTTTGTTTTTTTCTTCTTTCTCCTGGTTCCTCCCATTAGTTCTAATTCTTCTTTACATAATGACTAATGTGAAAATATGTTTAACATGAATGTATAAGAAGAGCCTATATCAGATCACACACCATCTTGGGGAGGAGGAAGAAAGAGGAAGGGAAGAAAATTTAAAACTCAAAATCTTATGGAAGGGGCAGCTAGGTGGTGCAGTGAATAGAGCACCAGCCCTAGAGTCAGGAGAACCTGATGTAATGGCAAGCAAAGAAATAGTTAACACCTTGTTTCAGCTATTTAGTTGACACCTTTCTTCAGTTCTTGCCCATGATTGTATGAAGTCTTTGTTGAGGAGCAGAACTTGTGAACCCCACAACTTGTGAACCCTAAAACTTGTGAACTCCTGTTGTTGATGCAACAGAAAGAGGAAGAGCTAATGACCATATATAAGAAGAGGCCCAGGCTGGAAAGAGCAGAACTGAGAAGAGAGAGGAGCTGAGAAGACAGCAGACAAGAAGGAGAAAACTTGTGGCATCCCTGCACTCTATGTTTGTCTGTTCAGTCTGTGTTGATATTTGTTTGTGATACTTTGTACAGAAGCCCTGGGACCTTACTGGAAGCCCTGAAAGAGGATTTTCTGTTGTCTGTTTACAAAAGTCCTGGAGGAAGGTTTTGGAGGTCCTGGGACTTTGCTGATGATTTGTGTTGAGTTCTCAGACCTTGTTTGTATGTCTGTGTTGATTTCTATGCTGATGATTTGTGTTGATCTCTTGGACATTGTTGGTGGGAGTATGTTGATTTCACAGGGAGATAGTAAATTGATGATGATGCCTGAAATGTGCATGAATGTTATTGTGGCTTTGTTAAGCTTTGTCTTCCAAGAAACAGACACTGTGAAGGACTTGGGGTAGACTAGACACTGTGAGCTTCAAAATAGAACAGGAGCTGGATGAGGAACTGGGCAAGGAGCTGGACAAGGAGCTAGACAAGGAACTGAGAGCTGTCTGCCTTTGAACCCAGGTGACAGTTGTGTAGATTCAGGCGGGAGCTGGGACCATGGAAGAGGAACCATGGAAGCTGAGAGCCAGCCTCGAGTCAAGATGAAAAGATCTCTTCTTGGGTACCTGATGCTGACTGAGAAGATTATGATTTACTATGGCCTAGGAGAGGAGAACTTTGACCTTTGTACTTTGTGTCCATTAAGGAGACAAGCCTCCTTAAGGATGATTGAATGAAGGACTTACTAAGTGACTGAGTTACTAAATGATTGAGTTACTAAATAATTATACTTTGTTTAAAACTATGTGGCCATTTTAGTGATAAGTTCTTATGTCATAACATTGTGAATGCTGTACTTTGATTTCTGTGAATGTTCTGCCTTAATTTACTGCTGAATAAATAGAGAGTTCACTATACTATATAATCAGAACCTTGAAGCTGTTAACAGCAGCAGTCCTCTGGAAAGAAGCTCATGCTTGGCTTTATACCTTAGTCCAAATCCGGCCTCAGACACTCAACACTTACTAACTGTGTGACCTTGGGGCAAGTCACTTAACTCCAATTGCCCTGCCTTCCCCACTCCAAAAAAGACAAAAAAAAATCTTATGGAAGTAAATGTTGAAAACTAAAAATAATTATAAAAAAATAATTGTTCTTCTATTTCTGCTCATTTTGCATCATTTCATAGAGATCTTCACAGTTTCCTATAAAAATGTCCCTTTTCATCATGTCTTATGACACATTAATATTACATTATGCTCATATACCATAATTTGTTTAGCCATTCCCCAAAAGAAGACATCCCTTTAGTTCCCAACTTTTGGCTACTATGAAAAGAGCTGCTGTAAATATTTTTTATATATGGATCTTTTTCTTCTTTCTTTGATTTCTTTGTGATACAGGCCTGGTAGTGATATATGACTGGATCACTCAGAGTTTGGTAACTTTCTGAGCATAGTTCTAAATTCCTTTCCAAAATGGCTGGACCAATTCAAAGTTCCACCAAAAATCAACAGCACTTCCAACATTTGTCATTTTCATCTTTTGTCCCCTTTGCTAGTCCAACAGGTATGGGGTAAAACTTCAAAATTACTTTAATTTTCATTTCCCTGACCATTAATGTTTTAGGGCATTTTTCATATAATTGTTGATAGCCTGGATTTCTTCCTTTAAAACTACCTCTTGATATCTATTTATCTATTGGGGAATGAATTTTATCCTTATGAATTTTTTGGTGGAAATACATGTTGGAAATAAAATAAGTAGGGGCAGCTAGGTGGTGCAGTGACTAGAGCACCCGTCCTGGAGTCAGGAGGACCTGAGTTCAAATCCGGCCTCAGACACTTAATACTTACTAGCCATGTGACCTTGGACAAATCACTTAATCCCAATTTCCCTGCCTTCCCCCCCTCCAAAAAGCAAAAATAAATAAATAAATAAAACAAGTTTCCTGATATCTTGCCCTGCATGAGGAGAGAAAAACATGTAAAAAAAATCACCAATGCTAAGCCCTAGGTGTTATTGACATTTCTAGTCTACTGGCTTAGCACCATGGCTCCTAGCATCTTCTGCTTCTTCCCAGTGTAGAACCTGGCCCTCCTCAACACATGTGTCCCCAGAAAACTATCTCACTTCAAGGTACTTTGTCAGGCATCATCAAAACATTGTCTTACAAACTCATCTAGCAGTACTAGATCTCAAATTGTATTACAAAGCAGTAATCATCAAAACAATCTGGTACTGTCTAAGAAATAGAGTGGTAGGTAGATCAGTAGAATAGATTAAGTGTACAATACATAGTAATAAATGACCATAGTAATCTAGTGTTTGATAAGCCCAAAGATCCAAGCTTTTGGAAAAAGAACTCTCTATTTGACAAAAATTACTGGGAAAACTGGAAAGCAGTTTGGCAGAAACTAATTATAGACCAACATCTCATACTGTATACCAAAATAAAGTCAAAGTGGGTACATGATTTAGACATAAAGGGTGATATCATAAGCAAATTAGGGGAAAATGGAATATTTTACCTGTCAGATCAACAGATAAGGGAAGAAGCTATGATCAAACAAGAGATAGAGAGCTTTATGGGTTGTAAAATTGATCATTCTGATTATACTAATTTTAAAAGTTTTTGCACAAACAAAACCAATGTAGTTATGATCAGAAGGAAAGTAAAAAAAAAAAACCTAGAAAAAATATATAGCATGTTTCTCTGATGAAAAGAAATTTCTCAATTATATAGAGAAATGAGTCAAATTTATAAAGAAGGAGTCATTCCCCAGTTGATAAATGGTCAAAGAATATGAACAGGCGATTTTTAGAAGAAATCAAACCTATATATAGGCATATAAAAATGCCTTAAATCATTCTTGTTTAGAGAAATGCAAATTCAAGCAACTCTAAGGTACAACCTCACACCTATCAGATTGGCTATTATGACAAAAGAAAAATGATAAATTTTAGAGGAGATGTGGAAAAATTGAGACACTAATGCACTGTTGGTGAAGTTGTGAACTGATCCAAACATTCTTTAGAGCAATTTGAAACTATGCTTAAAGAACTATAAAACTGCATACCTTTTGACCTAGCAATACCACTAGGTCTGTATCCCAAAGAGATTTTTTAAAAAGGAACAGGACTTATATATACAAAAATATTCATAGCAGCTCTTTTTGTGGTGGCAAAAGAATTGGAAATTAAGGGGATGCCCATCAGTTGGGGAATAACTGACCAAGTTGTGGTATATAACTGTGATGTAATACTATTGTGCTATAAGAAATGAGTAAGTGATGGCTAGATGGCCGATAGAGCACCAGCCCTGGGGTCAGGAGGATCTGATTTCAAATCTGGCCCCAGACACTTAACACTTACTAGCTGTGTGACCTTGGGCAAGTCACTTAACCCCTATTGCCCTGCCTTCCCCCCTAAAAAAAAAAAAAGAAATGAGCAAGATGGTTTCCAAAAATCCTGGGAAGACTTATATGAACTGATGCAAAGTGAAGGAAGCATAACCAGGTGAATACTGTATATAGTAACAGCAATATTGTACAATGATCAACTGAGAATGATTTAGTTGTTCTTAGCAGTTATCCAAGACAATTCTGAAAGGCTTATGATTTAAAAAAATGTTATCCATTGCCAGAGAAAGAACTGATGGAGTTTGAATGCAGATCAGAACATGTTTTTTTTTTTTTTTTACTTTATAAAAACTTTCTTTGGTCTGTTTTCTTTTGCAACATGGCTAATATGAAAATCTGTTTTGCATCACTCCACATGTATAATCTATATCAAATTGCTAGCTTTCTTGAGCAGTAGGGAGGGGAAGAGGGAGGGAGGAAATTTGAAACTCAAAATTTTTTTTAAAAAGCAAATGAAATTAGAAAAAATAAAATTTAAAATTAAACAACAGCAACAAAATCCCATCACTGGACCAGAGGACCCATTAATTTAGTGAAAATGCATTTAATAAAACAATATAACAAAAAAAAATCAGAAGACAGATTCTCTATACAAAGAGGAGTGCATCCCCCTTAGGTTAACACACTATCAGTGGGTGAAGGATATACATGGTGAACACAGGGCCAAGGAGATTCATACCTTCTTGCTGTATAGCTACCAATATCCTCTTGAGATATTATTGCACTGCTTTTGGCTGCTGTCCATCAGATTTCTTAAAATCTTGCCTCATATAAAGAGAAAAAGAGCTGAACATCTCTGAGCTGCTCTCTGCTGCCCACTTCTAAGTCTCTGCTCTTTATTGGAGAAGATGAAACTCTCTGCTACCATCTGCTGGTGTTTCAGCTTCTTCCCCAAAGGGGAAAAATAGCAAAAAGACATCAAACAATGTACTGTCCCTTGCAGGAGTGACAGAATATGGAATATAACTGAAGATGAAGATAAGAAAATTTAGATTTCCCTTCCTAACTTTGGATCTTAATAATTTAGTCCATTAATGGGTAATGTCAAATCTTTGTAGTTCACAGTGGATCTCCATGTAAAGTAGTGATAATGAGCAGAATCATCACCATTAAAACAAGGACCACAGAACAAAGGATAACATTTCCAGAGTAGTTATCAGTCCTCATCAAGGGTCAGAGTCATTTGCAGTAAGGTACCTAAAAGTATATTACCCTCTTTTTTCTTACAACTTTTTCCAGAATTTATTTATTTATTTTTAGTTTTCAACATTCCTTTCCACAAGGTTTGGAGTTTCAAAAGTTCTTCCCTTCTCTCCCCTACCCCCCACCCCAAGATGGCAAGCATACTGATTACCCCTTCCCCCAGTCTGCCCTCTCTTCTATCCTTCCATCCCCCCTTTGCCTCCTTCCTCTTACTTTCTTGTAGGGCAAGGTGGATTTCTATACCCCATTGCCTGTATATCATATTTCCCAGTTACATGTAAAAACAATTTCTATTACCCTCTTACAGGCAGTCTGCTAAAGCGCCAAAGTCAATACCAGAACTCACCTTTCCTATTCATTGTTGCCCGTCCCGCCAGCCAGGAGCTCCCTGTCCCTGAAAGCTCCATAATGGGACGGGAGAAGAGTATGAAATCTTTACCCCTTTAGTTGCCTCTGCTAAAGGGCCGGGTAAACAGCTTCATCTCCCACCCCCCTTATCTCCAGAAAGTAAGGCAATTCGGCTTTTTTGTCCTCTAAGTCCTATCTGGGAAGGAGCGACTGCTGACCACTGGCAGCAACGTAGAAAGGCATCATTGGTTCCAGACTACAGTAAACAGAACATTAGAATGGTCTGTCTATGCTGCTGTCCTTACCTGTGTCTGCTGTGCTGGGATCAAGTCAGGTCAACATGTATTTATTACACACTTACTATATGCCAGAGATTGGGCTAAGTGTTGTGGGAATACAAATACAAGCAAAAAAAGAAAAAATGACTTCTACCTATTTTTTAAAATTTATTTTTAGTCTTCCACATCCACTTTTACAAGATTTTGAGTTTAAATTTTTCCCTCTCCCTTCCTCCCACCTCCCCAAGATGGCATGCAATCTGATACAGGCTATATATGTATAATCATATTTAACATATTTCTACATTAGTCATGTTGTGAAAGAAGAATCAGAACAAAAGGGAAAAACCAAGAGAAAGAAAAACAAAACAAAAAAAGAGAAAATACCTGCTTTGATCTGCATTCCGACTCCATAGTTGTTTCTCTGGATGTGGATGGCATTGCCCATTAGGAGTCTTTTGGAGTTGTCTTAGATCATTGCATTGCTGAGAAGAGCCAAGTCTATCAAAGTTGGGCATCGCACAGTGTTGCTGTTCTTGTGCATAAGTTCAAGGAGCTTACATTCTAAGACGGGAAGATAACATATAAAAGCTGAAAAAGTGAGAGAGGAGGGGATATTCCAATTTGGAGGGAAAAGATCAGAGAGGCAGAAGCAGAGCAGAAGAGGCATTAAAGGTTGCTTGTGTGGGTCCTTCCTCAAAATGGGGGTTCAGGGAGAAAATCACCAATGGAAGAAAGGGGCTTTAGGGGAAGAGGGATGTTCCAGGGTAAGAAGAGTACCTATTGCAGCCCACTCTGTTGTTGCTAGGGCCACCATTAGTTACTTCCCTACCCAGTGTCACTGAGGCAAATGTCCTGTACCAGGACCTGAGCACTTTCTCCTTGAGCTGGAGGACGAGCTTGTTCTGGGGCCCAACTACATCTATGGGCCTACTGCCTTCCTGGGCTCAGAAAAGAGTGTGTTCTTCTGTACCTGAGTCTAGTTATAGTCCCCTGTTCCAAGGTCTATCACTGTTTCCCTGGGCTGGTGCCAGAGTACTGTCCCTCTCTCCTGAGGCCTTGCAATACCACTCATGCCAGAGCCTGCCCCTGCTGAGTCCTAAGCACTTTTCCACTGTGTACTCCATGGAGGATGTGTCCTGCCGCAGATGTCACCACTACCTCTCGTTGTTGGACTAAGTCCTTTGGTAGGTACTGCTAGTTCTGAGGACTGAGGGTTGGCCCTCCTATCCTTATCAAGTCAACCAGGGTGCTTTGGGCACAGTTTTCCATGTCCCCAATTCTAAAAAGGTCTCTGGACTACTGGGAAGGATCAGGCATTTTTCTCTTCAAGTTTATTCCCTACCGTATTTCCCCAGAGTCTCAATGAAATACATGCAGTACACTTCCCAATGACCCCCAAATCTCATATTAAAAGTTCTAAACAGCTCATTTGACACAATTCTTAAACAATTCCCAAATTCTAGTCTTTATGGAGGGACTAGACCTACCACAACTCGTGGACCCTGAGATCATTATCACGTGAAAACGCAAAAATCATGAAAATTCAGCAAACAGTAATTTATAGCATTTATCATCTTCATGGTATGACTCTTAAAGATGCAGGGCACATTCACATCTGTTTCTGGTTACTGAATACCCTCAAATGATTACTCTTTAATTCCCTGCAAGTCAATGGGGAACTTATCAAGATACATGGCCAGTATGGCTAGAAGCACCTCCAGAAACAATGAGGCTATGGAGAGCAAAGCTAAGGTTTCAGAGCCTCTGATCCCTTGGATCTTGCCTTCCTTCACATTTCCCTTTCTCCTGTTTCAAGATGGGGAATCTAATCTCCAAGGAACAAGATTTAATCTTGCTGACTATTACTAAATGTTGTATGCCTGATTCAGGTTGGTCTGGTGGTATAAATTTAAGATCAAAACAAAATAAGATACTTGTAAAATATCTAACAGTTTCCTTCCTTCCTTCCTTCCTTCCTTCCTTCTTCCCTCCCTTCCTTCTTCCCTTCCTTCCTTCCTTCCTTCCTTCCTCCCTTCCTTCCTCCCTTCTTCCCTTCCTTCCTTCCTTCCTGCCTTCCTTCCTTCCTCCCTTCCTCCCTTCCTTCCTCCCTTCTTCCCTTCCTTCCTTCCTCCTCCCTTCCTTCCTTCCTTCTTCCCTTCCTCCCTTCCTTCCTCCCTTCTTCCCTTCCTTCCTTCCTTTCTTCCTTCCTGGAAGTTTACTTAGTCATAGTATAAAAAGAATATTCAGCAAGGCTCTGACATGGATTCAGTTGAGTGGAACTTCCCTTTCTCTGCATTTGTCCTGGTGGCATACTGGTGTGAAGTCTGAAGGAGGAGCTTCTGATTCATTGTGGATTTTGACCCTGAGTCAACAGGAAGCACAGGCTCTTAAACTCAATGATTTGAGTCTTAAGCCCTTAAACCAATTAAGTCTTGAGGATGACTTCAGTAATTTTGAGAAAAAACTAACCTAACCTATATAGAATAGATATTGCTATGATACCTCATCCATGTTCCTAACTTCCCCATTTTTGTTCAGGGTACCACCATTCTTCTAGTCACAAAGGTTCACAACCCAGGAGTGATCCTTGACTCTTCATTCCCTTACCCTATTATCCAATCAGTAGCCAATTCTTATTGATTTTGTCTCCACAATATCTCAATCCTTTTCTCACCACAACTACTATAACTCAGATCCTCTTTGTCTCTCACCTGAATTAGTACAACAGCTTCCACTCAACATTTAAGGTTTTCCCTCCCTAATTCATCCTCCACACAACTGCCAAATTGATTTTCCTAAAGTACAAATCTGAGCACGACACTACTCTGCTCAAAAAGCTCCAATGGCTCCCCCATACCCTGAGAATAAAATGGAAACTCTTCTGTCTGCCATATAAAACTCTTTACAGTCTATCTCCAGCCTTTCTTTTATTTAAATAATGCTTTATTTTTCCCAATACATGTAAAGAAATTTTTAAGATTCATTTTTATAAGATTTTGAGTCCCAAATTTCTCTCCCTTTCCTCTCTCCTCCCTAAGACAGGATAGGTTATATATGTTCCAGCCTATCTTTCCAAGATTACTACACATTACTCCCCTTGATACACTCAACATTCTAGCCAACTGAACTACTTGCTGCTCTCCTTATACAACATTTCATTTCTTATTTCCATACCTTTGCACTAGCCATCCCCTATGCCTGGAATGGTGTCTGTCCTTTGTCCGTCTCTATTGGAATACCTACCTCCCCTCAAGGAGTAGCTCAACTGCTACCTCTTTTAAAAACTTATTCTTTTCCTCACTCCTTCAGTATCTTCTGTCTCCCCCCAAATATTTTGGAATATATATATGAGAATATATATGCATATGTGTATTATGCATCTATATAATATTCAGTGATACAGGTATTTTTTTTATTAAATTGATTTGTTTATTTACTTTTAGTTTACAAGATTTGGCTCCAGAGTCCCTTGAGTTTCAAATTTTCTCCCCTCCCTCTCCCCCCCCCCCCACCCATGGCAGCATGCAATCAAGTATAGAATCTGCAAATACTTTCATGTTGGATATTAGTCTGGTTGTATAGAAGAGTTGTAACCAATGGAGTGAACAATGGGAAAAAGGAAACAAAACCAAACATGGAAAAGAGCTATAGCATGTGGGTTGCTTCAGTCTCCATTTAAACTCTGTTCTTTCTAGATCTTTCTCTG
>JAQQSV010017770.1:0-11532 GCA_028646515.1 Pseudochirops corinnae | reverse complement strand
CGCTGTTTGGTGGGGCTGGAGAAATGCAGGAGTTTCTCCATGGGTCAATGGTACAACATGAGGGCATCTTCCAGACCTCAGAAGAAGGAACAGAGACTGTTCCTTGGCTGCTTGGGGCAACGATCAGTACAAGAAAAAAGCCTCACCCCAAGCCCTGCCAGCAGGGGCGGGAGGAGGGACAGACCAAAGCAGCAAATATCACAGATATTCAGTAGACAAAGAGATGGAAGGAAGCAGAGAGATCCCTGGGTAAGACCAACCGGGGTGGTCTTGTCCTTCAGTTCCACCTCTGAGAACTGCCCCAGGCTCAGGCAAAGCTGGCATTTCAAAGACTTCTAGATGCTCCAAGTAGTGTCCAGCCCTGGTCTCGGGCTTGAGGTCAAGGGAAGGACATTGTAGCCTTATACTGGGGCACAAACCTGGCCCTATTCAGTCAGCAACCGAGACTCATCCTTCTCTGACCCAGGAGCAGAGGCCTGGGACAGGAGAGGGCCTTAGAGCCACCGGTAAAAAACCAAAGGCAGCATGGCCCAGTTGGTACATCCCTGTTGTATTGGGGCCTTAGCCCAAAGGAATGATGATGAAGGTGACACCAGGAACAGAGAGGCAGACACTGGAAAACTGCCTGGCCCAGCAGGCACTCGGCCTGGTGCTCAGCCAAGCCAGGGCAAGAGACAGAATGAAGCTCTCCTTGAACCCTGGAAAAGGAGGGCAGGGGCCAGGGAAGGAAGAAGGCAGGAAGGAGAGACCAGGAACTGGGTGTATGGTCCTGGGAAGGAGGAAGAGGAGGGAGTGCCCTCAGAAGCTCTAGCCGCTCAGAGGGTGCAGGTCCACTTTGACCTTTTCCCCACTACTCAGCATCCCAATGGTGGGGAAGAAGCCTCCAGGGGGCACAAGAGCATCCTTCTTGCCAATGATCTTGCCATTTCAGGTGAAGAACACCACCACTTTTTGCCCTCATGCTCTTGCTCCATCTTTTCCCCATCTTCTTCCTTTTCTTCCTCTTCCTCCTCATCCTCCTCTTCCTCCCCCTCCTGATGAAGGTACATTACATTTCGGATGGCTCGAGGGGTGGGGGACAGGATCACCGTGTCACAACTGTCATCACTGTCTCCTTCACTATCCAGAATGTAATCTCGGGGAAACATGATCCCACAGCCCATGATGTCTCCTTTGTAACAGCGCAGCCCAAAAGGGTCCCCGACCCCACTGCCATGAAAGATCTTCCCATCATCTGCATGATATGCCATGGAGCCTCTACTCCAGCCAGGATGCCTATTCTTGGGATAATCCTTTCTTGCCAGCCCCAAGGCAATGTAGCACTTCTCCCCAGGGTCTACAATCTCCACCTCAAAGTAGTGACTTCTAGTGCTGAGCGGGTGCCGGGCTTGGGCCAGCCCCACATCAGTGATGCTCTTGCCCTTCCCCACGTACTCCAGCAGCGTCCCACATACTTTGTCATCATGCAACCATCCCCACTCATCCTCATAGCTGTCCACCATCATCAAGCTGTCATCCTCCTCACTGCCCAGCTCAGCATTCTGGTGTAACCGCACTTCTTCACCCAGAGAATGCATGCCCACTTCAGGGAAGAGCCTATCTGGGGACACAGGCATAATTGTAGAGCCCACCCACTTCCCATTCTTAGTAAAGAAGATCTGAGCTGTCTGCACATCAAAAGAGACGGGCTCGATGCCACAGCCAATCCAGTCCCCAGAGCTACATTTCGTCCCAAACTGGCGGCCTTTGGCTCGGCCACTCTACAGCTTGCCATCATCAGCATGGTAGGCAACTGAGTCAGGCAGCCAGCCAGGCTGGTGGTCAGGCTATAGTACTGAGGGACCAGCCCCACAGCAATGGTGCCCCGCACCCCACTGTCCACAATTGACACCTCAAAGTAGTTGCTGTCCTTGGTCAGGGGCCAGGGAGCCACATAGCAGCCGACTTCACCAGAATTGCCATGGTAACTCAATGTGTCTCCCTCTACCAAAATGTGTTTAAATCTCTCCTGGTAGGGGATGGCCCGAACCTCTCGGATCTCTCTGATTCGCCGCCACCAATTCAAAAACCGGTAGTGCAGGTTGAGGTCATCCATCGTGTTCAAGTGAGCCAGCCCCAGCAGCCCCATCCTCCTCCTCCATGGGCCTGCCAGACCCTCGCCGCTGCTGGGCTACAGGCCTCCACCACTGACATCCGGGTCCCCACCCTTCCTCGAGACTTTTCTCAGTATGAAGATAGGGAATACACACACACGCACACATACACACACATACATGTGTATAGGAGGGTGTAGATGTGTATAAATGCATATATGAGTGTGTGTATATGTGTGTATATGTATACATAGACAAAGGGCACAGGATCAGTTGATTAGAAAGGGATGATATCTAAAAAAAATTAAGAGGTGAGAGAACTATATAATGAGAGAAGGAGAAAAGGAGAGATAGAACAGGGCAAATTATCTCATATAAAATAGGCAAGAGAAAACTGTTACAAAGGAGGGGAAGAGCAGGAAGGTAAAAAGAAATGGGTCAACCTTATTCTCATTGAATTTGCCTTAAGGAGGGAATAATACACATTGATTTGGGTATCTTAACCTACAGGAAAGTGGGGGGGGGCAGGAAATACAGAGAAGGGATGATAGAAGGGAGGCCAGATTGGGAAAGAGGGTATTTAGAAGTAAACACTTTTTAAAAGTGACAGGGTCAAAGGAGGAAATAGAATAGCTGCAGGGAAGAATAGGATGGAAGGAAATATAGTTAGTCTTTCACAATATGTCTACTATGGAAATGGTTTGCATAATTCTACATGTACAACCTATATTTAATTGCTTGTTTTCCCAGTGGGGGATAGGTGATGAGGGAAGAAGGGAAAGAATCTGGAAATCAAAGTTTTTAAACAAATGTTTTTATTTTTTTTAAAAGCAACTGGGAAATAAGATATACAGGCTCTGGGGTCTAGAAATCCATCTTTCCATACTAGAAAGTTAGAGCAGATATGGGGGGAGTATGTAAGAGAGAGCATGTTGGGGGAAGGGTTCCTCAGCAGGCTCACTATTTTTTGGTGGGTGGTAGGGGAAAGATGGGGAGAAAATTTATAATTCATAATCTTGTAGAAATGAATGTTGAAAACTAAAAATAAAAACAAATTAATTTATTTTTTTTAAAAAAGAACTGGACTGCAGGTCAATAGGTATGTGGATCCAAAAGTTAGCCTGACTCTTTGACAAGCTCAAAAGGTTATGATCAGAGTCCCAGGTGACCAAGCTTTTGGAGAAATGGGAGAAGTGGATACTCAAATAGTCAAATGACACTCATTACTGGATTGCTTGAAATGTGAGCTTTGTAACTTCAAAGTATGCTATTAGGTATTATACCTGGTACATATGTTTATTCTGCAACATGCTTTTATAGTTGTGTTATGCATCTTTGCTATTTCTAGTGGTATATCATCATGCAAATTAAAAAAAATAAAATAATATCAAGAGGTGAGAGAAGAATATATGAGGAGGACGAAGGGAGAGATAGAATACGGTAAATTATCTCATAAAAAAGGCAAGAAATAACTGTTACAGTGGAGGGGAAGAGCAGGAAGGTGAAAGAGAATGGGTCAAACCTACTCTAACTGAATTTAGTTTAAGGAGAGAATAACATACACTCAATTGGGTATCTCACCCTACAGGAAAGTAGGGGGAAGGGGACAAGAGGACAGATGATAGAAGGGAGATCAGATTGGAGGTGAGGGTATTCAGAAACAAATAT
The DNA here is from genome assembly GCA_028646515.1 of Pseudochirops corinnae. Taxonomy (NCBI): domain Eukaryota; kingdom Metazoa; phylum Chordata; class Mammalia; order Diprotodontia; family Pseudocheiridae; genus Pseudochirops; species Pseudochirops corinnae. Next base: position 7,771 of record JAQQSV010017770.1, on the reverse strand, counting down.
TTTTGAAAAGGGACAGGATTGTGAGGGATAATTTGCAGTGAAGTTTCCCCATTCTGAAATATCAAATCTAGAGTGGCCTTAGCATCCACTAGGCCTAAGTTTAGAGGTCATCTGACCTTAGAGGAATCTGGCACTTAGAGCAGTGCCACCAGTGCTCCAGTGCCACCTCAGCCGAAGATATGCCAAATAAGGATAAAACTGCTTTCCTGGTCTTGCATTGGACACCCACATGTTTCCTTGTCGTTTGCTTCCAAGATAGATGCCCGCACTTACGTTGTTGGCTGGTCTCCCTAATGAAAGTGAAGGCCAGTTAGTGGGTTGTGCGTCTACATTAGAATATTATATAACTAAGGGCTTGCTTCTACCTGTTGCTCTCTTCCTGGCAGATGCCATTTGAGCATCAGGGGCAGAGTCTTTTCTTATGAGAAAAATAAAAATCTTTGTTGACCTCAGATTCAGACTCTGAACTCTGTCATCTCACACAGTGTCAAGGAGAAAATAGAATAAATGAGGAGTATGATAGGATGGAGAGAAATATAATTAGGCTTTCACAATATGGCTACTATGGAAATGTTTTGCATAACTACACACGAATTGTTTGTCTTCCCAGTGGGCTGGGTGAGGAGGGAAGAAGGTAGAGAATCTGGAACTCAAAGTTTTAAAAACAAATGTTAAAAAATGTGTTGTTATATTCAACCAGGAAATAAGATGTACAGGCAATGGTGTATAGAATTTCATCTTGCCCTATAACAAAGTAAGGGGTAAGGAGGTAAGGGGAGGAATGGGGGGAATATATTGATCGCAGCCTGGGGGAAGGAGTAATGAGTGTGCTTGCCATCTTGGGGTGGGGGCTAGGGGAGTGAAGGGGAGAAAATTTGGAACTCCAAACCTTGTGGAAATGAATGTTGAAAGATGGAAACAAACAAAAAACCAACCAAACAAATAAATAAATAGATAAATAAATAAATAGATAAATAAATAAATTCTGGGGTGTGTGTGGAAAGCACTTTAATTATTCTACAGCTATAGTCCCCTCTCTACTAACAGGAGGTAAGTGTAATGCAGTTTAATAAAATATATTATACAGGTCCCTCTATATTTGAGAGGTGTATGCTATGTCACTAGTGTGTGTGATAGGGTGAGGATGGGGAAATGAGGAAGAAAAATGTGTTGTGGTCAAATGGAAACCAATATTTGGTGCCAAGAAGAGCATAGATACTGATAGCTGAGGAAGGTGGAGGGGGTAGTGCAGTGCTGAGTTTTTTTATGAAAAGAAAGAAAAAGAATGAAAAAGTAGTGAATATACCCAAATCAAAGAAAAAGTAGCAAGAGCATGAGAAAACCTTAAAGACATTAGAGAAAGAAGGTAGTCATGTGAATGAAAGGTTTTTACAGTTTGAGAAGGGATGAGTTCTAGGATAAAGTCTTGGAGAAAAGAGATAAGAGATACTGCCTTTGATATGAGAGAAGTATTTATATGTTATATGCATATATGTGTAAGTGTATTTATGTATATATATATATATATATATACACACACACACACACACACATACATAATACACATATATACTGTATCAACAATGCAGTATTCACAATGCCAACCTTAACTATAAGTATGCTGATATGGTTATTAATCACAAAATGTAACAGGCTCTCTACATGAGAAATATAGCTAGAACATTTATTTAAATACCAGAAAACTGAGACCCCAAACCAGAAAGTCAAAGCCAACACAGTAGTTATGAAGTCGGCACATTCTGTTAAAGTAGTAAACAACAACATTCTCAAATCTTCAAAGCAGGGCGGGCTACCTCAGGCAAAGATCCTCTTCTGCTCACTCCTGACAACTGCTCATTGTCCAGGCAGCTTGCTCCCAGCAGCTCTGGCCCTCCCACAGTTCACATCCCTGGCAGTTCTCTGCAAGAATACTTACCAGAGATTCTGATTGGCTCAAAAAAACCACAGCTGCTTCTTCTGCCACTGCTTCCAGTCACCACAACATGGACACTAGCTTGGCTCCTGCTTTCTCTTGCTCTACCCCTTTCTGCTACATCAGCAAGTTCAAGGGGCATGGAAGATCTTCAAATCCCAGTATCACTACATATACATACATAACATATATTAAGTGGTTAAAAAAGGGAGTTTAAGATGAAAGATTTTCCTTCTTAAAAAATACTCTGTCAGTTTTTGGTGTTGTAATGAAAGGAAGAAGCAAACCTACTTTTCCTATAAATCAGTTTAGAAAACAAGGGAAAATGGATTTGTCTGCATAATTCTAATAATACCTGAAAAAAAAAGCCTAGAGAATGGATATATGGAATTAGCAGTAAGCTTTGTCAAAGCATGTGGTAAATAAATGAAAGTTAGGGAAAGATAGATGATTTAGTAACTCCTGCCATGACAAGAAATAATCCACCTTTATTAAATGATGGTATCACCTTCTTCCACCAAGTAAAGCCTCCCAACCATATAGGAAAAGTAAAAAGTAAAAAAGGTAAATTAATTACATATAATACCACTTTAAAGAAAGCCATTATTTGTAAATTGTCAACTTCTTCTGGGAATAGATGTATTCCGTAAGAGTCTGTACATAAAATGCTTTTATTTACATTGTAAACTACATTGCAATTTTTCAACTGAACTTTGAACAAAGAACTGCTTGACTTGCCATGCATTTAATAGAGTATATACTAACTACCCCCAATATAATCAGTTCTCCTAGTGTTCCATTTTACATTGAGTTAATGAAACAAAATCAATAACTATCAATGCCTAAGGCCATGCCTACATGGTTTTCTTGTGGTGGTTAAAGCTTTTAATTCAGCTGCAATCTATTGTTTCCTACTATCTACAAAAAAACTTTTTTCTACTCATGGCCCCTTTTTGCATTTCATCAGCATTTGTTGGTGTTACATGGCCTAAGGGCATGCAAAGTGCAAATTGGTACACTCTGTGTTCAAAACCAAGATTTCAGTGAAGTTGCACAATGAAACATGGGCAAGCACTGCCAGAAACATCTCAAATCCATTATGTTTGATTTTTACTTAATTCTTGGTCACTGAGTTCAGAAACTATTTACTGTTGTGAAATTTTTCACAACCCTATGTGAAGTCACGACCTATAGTTTGAGAATTGCTGATCTACCCAATGGTAAAAAGGACAAAAATTAATACTTATATTCCTGATAATTTTTTGCATACTCAGAACTATTTGTTCTCTAAGGAAGCAAGAATATTTGGTGGTCTAAGATATAATAATAACTTTTGCTTTCAGAAATGTTATGTTTGGGAATCAGGCAGCAGTGGCAATTCCCTCTCAGGGCAGCAGAGGGGTCTTTCAGAACTGGGTGAGACAGAAACACAGTCCTGCACAGGGCCTGTGGCAGTGGCAGTGGCAGCAGCTACTTCTAGGACTATCAGCCCACAGACTGAATGTTTGAAAATCACCTATTTAAACTTCCAGGAGTCCAAATGGTGGAGGAAGCTATAAATTGCTCTAACCCTCCCTAGTTGACCTTGAAAAAAAAACAGAGAATATCAACACAGGAAAATTGGCAGAAAGACTGGGTCCAGCAATCTATTAGCTCAGGGGTTTGGAGTCTTGACAAGAAAGTTCCTCCTTGCTATGGTTGAGGGTGATCAGTACAGATAAGGAGGTGTCCCAGCACCTAGCAGCTAGACCCACCTTAGCAGACATGGGAGATCCTGAACTCCCCAGGGTGGAGGAGCATAGCAGGCTAGTGCCAACACTGGGAATGTATTACCTCCAGCTCAGTACTAGGTAAACCAGCAGACCACTTTAACATCCAACTGCCAGCACCTGAGGCCCCAGAACAGAAAATCAGTAACCAGGCTCCTAGTACCTAGCACAAGAAGTCTGAGACAATGCCCAGAAGCAGGAATCAAATTTAAATGCTAGAAAAAGGGCAAGCAACATGAGCAAGAAGAATAAAGATATAATCATTGACCATAGAGAAATATCTTGATATCAGGAAAGATGTAAACACATTTAGGAGAAGAGAACATGGTCAATATACCCACATCTGAAACTTCAAAGTGAAGTATGATCTGGTCTCAAGCCCAAAAAAGTATTCTTGCAAGAGCTCAAGAAGAATTTTAAAAGTCAAACAAGAGAGGCAGAAGAAAAATTTTAAAATATAATTGACAAATGAGAAAAAAAGTACACTGAAGAAAACAACTCCTTAAAAAGTAGAAGTGGTCAAATGGAAAAGGAGGTAAAAGAAAGTTAACTGAAGAAAACAATTAGATAAAAATTAGAACTGGGCTAGTGAAAGCTAATCCCTCTGTAAGACATCAAGAATCAATCTAACAAAATTGAAAGAATGAAAAAATAAATGAAAATGTAAAATACCTCATTGGAAAAACAATTCACCTGGAAAATAGATCCACAAGAGAGAATTTAAGAATTATTGGTCCACCTGAGAACCATGATGAAAAAAAAGAGTCTGGAAAGCATTTTTCAAGAAATCATCAAGGAAAATTGTCCTAAGGTCCTAAGACTTTAGGGAAAAATAGGGTAAAATAATTGCCAAAAGAATCCACCAATTACACCCTGAAAGAGATCCCAAATTGAAAATGCCCAGATGAATATTGTAGCAAAATTCCTGAATGATCAGGTCAAGGAGAAAATACTGAAAGCCATGAGAAAGAAATGATTCTAATGTCATGGAACCACAGTTAGGATTTTAAAGCACCTTGTAGCTTCTACATTAAAAGACTGGAAGGCTTGGAATATGTTATTCTGTAACTTAAAGGATGTTGGATTACAACCAAAGACCAATTATCCAGAGAAATTGAGCTTAATTTTTCCGGGGATGAGATGGACATTCAATTAAATAGGGGACTTCCACACTTAACTGATGAAAAGACGAGAACTCAACAGAATATTTGATCTTCAAAAGTAATACTCAAGAGAGGCATAACAACATAGAAGGGGAGGGGGAGGAAACATCTTATCCAATAAGGACAAATAGTTTACAACTGACATGGGAAAATTCACTACCAATGAAGAGAAAAAAAAACAAATAGGCACTATTTTGTCTAACTCTATGACCATAAATTTGAAAATCTCGATTAAATAAATGAATATTTACAAAATATGTCACCCAGATTAACAGAAGAGGAAGTAAAAGACTTAAATAACATCATCTTAGAAAAAGAAATTGAACAAGACATCAACATCAACTCTTAAGAATATATCTTTATTGCACCATATAAAAGATGTCATGATAAAAAACATAATTAAGTGTTGAAAAAATATTGTAATTGGAAAAAAGAAAAGGAGGCAGAAATTGGTAAATTAGATCACATGAAGAGGCACAAAGACATTTCAGAAGAGGGAAAGAATTGTTTGAACTTTACTCTCACTGGATTGAGCTCAAGGACGGAATAACATACTAAGGTATAGAAATCTAACTTGACCCATAGGCAGTTGGAGGGGAAAGGGAAAAGGAAAGGTAGGAAGGGATAGAAGGGAGAGAAGCAGTAAGGATGAATGGAAAGAAAAAAGAAGGGGGCTGATAGAAGGGAGGGCAGATTGAGGGCGGGGCAGATGGCAAAAGCAAAACTCTAATGAAGAGGGAAAGGGAGAAAAGAGAAAGAAATGGGTAGGGAGATAGGATGGAGAGATAGACACAAAAAGTAATCATAACTGTGAATGTGAATGGGATGAACTGTCCCATAAAATGGAAGTAGATAGTAGAATGGATTAAATATAATAATCCTATAATGTATTGTTTACAAGAAATACATTTGAAATAGAGGGATGTACACAAGGTAAAGGTAAAAGGCTGAAGGAGAGTATATTATGTTTCAGCTGAATTAAAAAAAAAGCAGGGGTAGCAATCTTGATTTCAGACAAAACAAAAGCGAAGTAGATCTAGTTAAAAGATATAAGGAAGGAAACTATATCCTGCTAAAAGCACCATTGACAATGAAGCAATATCATTACTAGACAGAGAATACACCAATGCTATAGCATCCAAATTCTTAGAGGAGAAATTAAGGTAGTTACAGGAAGAAATTGACAGCAAAACTATATTGGTGGGGGACCTCAACATCCCTCTCTCTGAACCAGATGATTCTAACCACAAAATAAACAAGAAAGAGGTTAAGGAAGTGAAAAGAATTTTAGAAAAGTTAGATATGGTAGATCTCTGGAGAAAATTGAATGGGGATAGAAAGGAATATACTTTTTTTCTCAGTGGTATATGGCACCTACACAAAACTGACCATGTACTAGGGCAAAAAAACCTCACAATGCAATGCAAAAAGGCAGAAATACTAAATGTGTCCTTTTCAGATCATGATGAAATAAAAATTAAATGTAAAAATTAAAACATGCTACAAATCAAATAGAAACTAATCAAATCCTAAACAATGGATGGGTCAAACAAGAAAAAAAATTCCTCTAAGAAAATGACAATAATGAGACAACATACTAAAAACTCATGGAATGCAGCAAAAGCAGTTCTTAGGGGAAATTTTATATATCTGAATGCTTACATAAATAAAATAGAGAAAGAAGAGAACAAAATGAAATGTGTCTGCAAGTGAAAAATCTATAAAAAGAATAAATTAAAAATCCATTATTAAATACCAAATTAGAAATTCTGAAAACCAAAGGAGAGACTAATAAAATTGAAATTAAAAAATATTTAGCTAGTAAATTAAACTCAGAGCTCGTTTTTGGAGAAAAAATGAAAGAGATGAAGTTTCATTTAATTTTATTTTTTTAAAAAAGAAAGAAAATAAAATTAAGCATATCAAAAATGAACAGGGTGAATTCACTACCAATGAAGAGAAAAAAAAAAAAGGCACTATTTTGTCTAACTCTATGACCGTAAATTTGAAAATCTCAATTAAATAAATGAATATTTACAAAATATGTCGCCCAAATTAACAGAAGAGGAAGTAAAAGACTTATATAACATCATCTTAGAAAAAGAAATTGAACAAAACATCAATGAACTCTCCAGGAAAAAAGTCTCCAGGATATATACACTGAATTCTACCAAACATCTAAGAAAGAATTAATTACAATTCTATGTAGAATATTTGGGAAAACAGGCAAAGAAGGAGTCCTACCAAATTATTTTTTATGGTACAGAGATGGTACTTATAGCTAAACTGGGAAGAATCGAAACAGAAAGAAAATTATGGATTAATTTCCCTAGGGAATAGATGCAAAAATTTTATATAAAATATTAGAATGATTACAGCAAATTATCATGAAAATATACAATATGATCAGGTAGGCTTTAATTCAGGAATTCAGGGCTGGTTCAATATTAGGAAAACTATTAGAAAAACTGATCATATCAACAACAAAAGTAACAAACCATATGATTATTTCAACAAATGCAGAAAAAACCAAACTTTTGAAAAAATACAGCACCAATTCCAATTAAAAACACTAGAGAACATATAAATAAATGGAATCTTCCTTTTTTTTAAATGACTTGTTTATTTACTTTTAATTTACAAGATTCAGTTCCACATTCACTTGAGTTTCAGATTTTCTCCCCTCCCTTCCCCTTCCCCCATGGTGGCATGCAATCATGTATAGGGTCTGCAAATACTTTCACATTGTACAATAGTTTGGTTACATAGAAGTGTTGTAACCAATGAGTGATGACTGGGAAAAAAAAAAAAAAAAGCAAAACCAGACATGAAATAGAACGATAGCGTGTTTTGCTTCAGTCTCCATTTAAACTATAGTCTTTCTATACCTTTCTCTGAGTTTAGAT
>JAQQSV010017769.1:0-11532 GCA_028646515.1 Pseudochirops corinnae | reverse complement strand
TTGGCTTAGAGAAGGAATGACATAAACTCTAAACTGGGCATCTTGCCACACAGGAGAGTAGGGAGGATGGGGATGAGAGGTGGGATGATGGAGGGGAGGGCAGGGTGGCGGGGAAGGCTGATGAAAGAGCACACTTTTGTAGATGGACAGGGACAGGGACAGGGTGGAGAGTGGTTGGGGGGGCAGAATAGGAAGAAGGGACATGTAATCAGACTCTCACAATATGCTCACTGTGGAGAGGTTCTGCGTAATTTCACATGTTCAACCTGTATTTGATTGCTTGTCCTTCCAGTGGGGGTGAGTGACGAGGGAGGGAGAGAAAGAATCTAGAATCTAAAGTTCTATAATTAAATGTTAAAAATATATATGTATATATGTATGCAATTATTATTATTATTATTATTATTATTATTATTATTATTATTAATATTATTATTAACTATATCCAACTGGAACTTGAGATATATAGGCACTGTGATTGGAAGATCCATCTGAAAAGTCAGAGGGGTGAGGGGGGAAGATATGGGAAAGAATAGATTGGGGGAGGGGAAATACACTGGGATGGCTGTTTTGGGGCGGTGGGTAGGGGAAAGATGGGGAGAAAATATGTAACTCAAAATCTCATGGAAATGAATTATGTAAACTAAAATAAAATTAAAAAAATAAATTAGGATCAGATCATGCATATATATATATATATATATATATATATGGTGTGTGTGTGTGTGTGTGTATGTGTGTGTGTGTGTGTGTGTGTGTGTGTGTGCAGCAGAAAGCATGCTGAATTTGAGATCAAAAGACCTGGGTTCTAAATATGTAAATCTAGTTACATCTTTTACTACCTATGTGCCCTTGGCATTCTGCTTAAACTGTCTAGATCTCAATTTCCTCATCTATAAAGTGAGGAGTCTAAATCAGATGACATATGAGGCCCCTCCCACTTTAACTCTATGATCCCATGATTATATGAGGCAGGAAAGAGAATATTCCTCTTTCCCATAAGGCATTATGAAACTGGGTGCTTTGTTCCTAAAAGTATGTTTAAAATACATTTTTTTTTTCTGCTAAGAAACTCAAAGAAGTCTTGCTTTACTTTTCTCCAAGCACTGCTGTGTGCCCTGACTATCTAGGCAGCTCAAGCACAGTGGTACAAAATAAGTGAAAATAGGTGGTATCAACTACCTTAATACACAACTTTGAGATGTATTCATAATTAAGACAATTTATAGTGAAATTACCCAGGCACTCTAAGTACACAAATGAAGACATTTAAAGATAGAATATCACAAGACAACACAAACCACGTGTGCTACCAATGAGGCAACTGCATCAAATGATGGAATGAAGGGGGAAATGCAGACGAGGTGGTGTCAATGTCTTGGAAGAAAAAGCAAATAATTCTGTTGTTTTAAGGAGAAAGTTTGGTCTCATCTGCCTAGTAGACCTAAGAAACAGTAGGGTCTAAATGTAGCCAGTATGACTGAATTTATGAGTTAAATTTGTTATTTTAAATATTCCATAAAATGAGTACTTTGCATCATTGTTTCTATCACATTTAATTAATGTGTTAATGAAGATGACTTTCTTATACTTGTGGTAGCCTTTGACACACTAACAGAAAGAAAAAAAGAGATCCTTTGTTGTTGTTGTTGTAGTTATCTCCTTGTTCTTTTAAGTCCTTAAGCATAAGGAGGTGTAATACCTATTTTTCCAACCCATTTTAGTCATTTGATTCTACTTCAGCCAATCAAAAGGAGAATGGAAAATGAAAGTACAATTGATATTAACCATATATCCCAACTGGAAGTTAGTACTGATGTAAGATGATTTGTGAATGGGCAATTACTTTTAACTATGCTTTAGGCTGTGAGAACTGTGCTAAGAGCATTCTAGTGGGCTTCCATTAAAAAACTGTCTCATTCTTCTAGCCCCAGTGTTATTTTGAATTGACTTTTAATATTTTATCAAATACCACCCACCTTTAAAAAAAATCACTTTCCATGCTGGCTGAAGCCCTATTTCATATGACTATGTTACAGATAAGTCACATAAACTAGCAATGGATTAAACAAAAATGGTTTATGGAATAAATAAAGGTGGTCAGGGGATTCAGGGTGACTAATTTTGTCATATTAATTCATTTGACAAGTATGAATATAATTATTTCCCCCTGAATATACAAAAATAATACAAACATTACTGTTGTCTTATACTTTCTCAAAGGTTCTAATTAATCTGAACCAGACTGTGATCTTTGACAAATAATTTGGGTTATTTAAAAGATCACTTATGACTTATTTTCATTCTTATTCTAGTTTGAGTTGGACCTTAGGCAAAAAAACAAAAAAAAAGATAATTTTAAAGGCACTAAGTTACAATTTCTTTCAAGAATTCATAGATATATTTTTGCATGCAATAATATTTTCCTTTGAAAAATTCAGATGAGATAAGTATATTTGCTTCATTATTACTCCAATATTTTCTGGTTTAATTTTATATACAGTTCCAAAAGGTGGTATAAGGTGGTCTGCATTCCCCCCCCAAAGGATACTTGTAGTTCAAATAAAATGAAATCTACCCATTTTCAAGATAAGTTCAATTCCAGAAATTCCAGAAGACAACCTCCTAAATTTTTTTGTTTTTTTTATCCGTAAGTTACAGCACTCTTTGAGTAAAAGTTACTTTTTAAATTAATAGATTTGTTGTAAAGTTCAAAAAACTCTTCCTACAATTAGAAGAGGCATAACTAAGCTTTATGTGTTCATTTGTGTGTTTCCTTGTTTTAAAACATTTTCTTAAAGAAGAAAAACAAGAGGAAAGGGTTGAGTGAACTAATTGCTGGTTGCCAATGCAAATTAGAGGATATGCTTTCCTCTGCTTACAGAATATGTTTGGTGAAACAAACTCATCAGTAAAGAATAAACACATTCTGTAATTAAGCGGCATTTACCTTTGGTGTATGTCCATACTAACTAAGAATATAAACTGACAACCAGTGGCTCAAATTCTCTAGGGGAAAGTATTTATTGCAAAAACAATGATAATATGTAACAGGATAGAAGCAAACATTGATTGTTTTTTTTCTATTTCATTTCTTTCATATTACTCATCTTTTCTGTGCTTGGGAAAAGCGTTCTGTATGTATATGATGAGGACAGCAGTAACAGAGGTGAAAGAGGTACTGTGCTGGGTCAACTGGGGTACAGTTTTCGTATTTACTTTGGAACTCTGAACGTAATAGAGTCATAGAATTTCTCATTAGTATTTTGATCTTTTTATGAATTTTGATGCTCTTGCAATTTTGCAAATAGTTTTGATGTAGTATGCTGAAGGCCTTCTCTTATTCCATGAAAATTGAAATGTCTCAATTTAATTCAATCCAACAAGCATATATTAAGTGCCTGCTATGTACTGAACATAATTCTAGGTATACGAAGACAAAAATGAACACTCCTTGTCCTCAGAGAAATTATATTTCAGTGGGGGAAACATACCCAGTATACAGATAAATAAATCAAATGAACTTTTTTTAGAAAATGGCCATGATTTCCTTAGAAGATATATAGATAGATAATGCAAAGAGAGGCAAGTCCCTCTAATTTTTCCCTTAAAAGATAGTGAAACCATTTGATATAGGGAAATAAGCACAGAATCCTGGTGGCCTAAGTACAAAATCTAATCCATTAAGAACAAGGAGTGAGGGGCAGAACCAGTATGACAAAGGACAAGGAGCAACTGAACTCTCCCAACTTTCCTCTGCAAATAACTTTAAAATATTGGTTCAAATCAAATTTTGAAGAGGCAAAGCCAATGAAAGGTCAGAATGAGCTATTTCTTCAGCCTAAGACAACTTAAGTCAGCAGGAGAACTCTGTGACACCTGAGTAAGATTCAGCTTAGAGTACAGCAGCACCAGCAGCAGGCTTTGGAGGCATTTGCAACAAGGAGAGCAGTAGCAGTAACAGCTTCCAGATCTCGCAGCCCTGAGAGAGGAGGAGGGTCAGATAACTGGTCAGAATGAGAATACAGAAGAACCTTTCCTGACACTGGGTGTAGTTAATGCTGATTGGTAACTGTATGGTCCATATGCAGTTCTGGTCATAGCTCCAAGGCAGAGAGAAGTACTAGTGCTTGAGGCTGCAGGGGAGCAGGGACCCTATCTGGCTAAAGACCAGAGCACAGACCAGGAGAGCAGTAATGACAGCTCTCTCTGTATCACACCACCTTGGAAGCACCAAAAACTTGCAGACCCCAAGAACTAGTTCTGAAAATAGCAGTGTAACAAAGCCTGAAGTTTGAGAAAGTGTTTCTCTACTGCAAAGGGAGCCCAACTTTAACATAAAGTTCAAAGTAAAGAAGTAGACTGGAAAGTGAACAAACAATAAAAGAAGAACTTGGCCATAAAAAGCTACTTGATTGTTTTCCTTTGTTCCCAAAGAGGACCAAAATGATATTACTACATTGGGGTCAAAGTATAGTGTATCCAGCTGTGGCTGATCAGACCAATATGAGCTGAGAAAGCTCTATCACAGGGTAGGCACAAACAGTGCTTACAAAAATTTGGAGTGGAAATATCTCTAAATTTGTAGATCTCATGTTTTTTTTAGCTACTTCAATTGTGCTTTGCTCATAGAATACAGCATTTCCTTTGTAGTTGGCACATCACGCTAAGCAGTCTTCTGCCAGTGTCTGCCTTGTCTCACAATCAATTCCTGAGTTCTGAGACTCTGAGAGTGTCTTTGTTTTGCTTCTTCTGACCTCCATGTGAGAGCTTGCTTGTGTGAGTGCTCTGCAAAATAATTTTTTAGGCAAATATACTTCGGCATTTGAACAACATGGCCGGTACACTGGAGTTGCACTTTCTTCAGTAAAGTTTGAATGCTTGCCATTTTAGCTTGAGAAAAGACCTCAATGTCTGGTACCTTATCTTGCCAAGTGATCTTCAGATTCTTCTTAAGATAATTCAAATGAAAGTGGTTCAGGTTTCTGGCATGGCACTGGTAGGCTGTTTAGGTTTCACAGGCATGCAACAATGAGGAACATTTCCTAGCCTCTTCTCCATGCCAGGAGATGAGCAGTGTGGTCCTTAAAAATGGCGACTGAGACACTGGGTGACTGCTGAATCCCACTGCTGCTTCACTCAGTGTATCCACACCTGCTACTTAGTCATTTGACTGTCATAGAACTTTGAGGTAGGCAAAATGATAAAAAAGTGATGTCTTAACAGCTTGGAAAAAGAGGCAAAAAAAAGTACTTTAAAAGAAGAAAAGAATACCTTAGAAAATAAAATTGTTGTTGTTCAGTCATGTCTGACTCATCATGACATATTTGGAGTTTTCTTCACAAAGATACTGTGGAATGGTTGCTATTTCCTTCTCTAGCTAATTTTATAAATGAGGAACTGAGGCAAGTAGGGCTAAATGGTTTCCCAAGGTCACACAGAATGTAAGTGTCTGAGGCAAGACTTTAAATTAGAATTGGGCAAGTCAAACTAATAACTTCATGAGACATCAAGAAATGATAAAAACAAACTTAAAATAGAAAAATGTGGTGTCTCATTGGGTAAAAATTACTTGAAAAATAGATTGAGGAGAAATAACTCAAAAATCACTGGACTAAATGAAAGTCATGATTAAAGAATAAGTTTAGACACCATATTTCAAGAAATTGTCAAGGAAAACTGTCCAAGTATCTGAGATGCACAAGTTAAAATACAAATTGAAAGAATTTACCAATCATCTCTTGAAAAGCATACCAAAATGAAAACTTTTAGGAATATTGCATCCAAAATCCAGAGCTCCCACATTAAAGAGAAATTTTTACAAGCAATCAGAAAGAAACAATTCAAATATTGTGGAGCCACAGTCAGAATCGCACAAAATTTTGTAGCTTTTATGTTAAAAGAATGGAGGACTTGGAATTTTATATTCCAGAAGGCAAAGGAGCTAGAGTTACAACCAAGAATCACCTGCCCAATGAAACTGAGTATTATCCTTTAGGGAGGGAAATGGATATTTAATGAAATAGAGGACTTTCAAGCATTCCTCATGAAAAGAACAGAGATAAATAAAAAATTTGATATTCAGATAGAAGACTCAAGAGAAGCATAAAAAGATAAACATAACAGAGGGATCATAAGGACTTAATAAATTTAAATTTTTCACATTCCTATACAGGAATATGATATATGTGATTCCTAAGAACCATATCATTATTAGGGCAGTTGAAAGGAGTATACATAGACAAAAGGCATGAGTGCAAGTTAATTATGTTGGACTGATCTTAAAATTAAAAAAAAAATTAGGGGTTGAGAAAGAGGGATGCCCTGGGAAAAGAGGGGAGGGAGGCATAGAATGGGGGAAATTTTCTTACAAAATAGAGGTACACAAGGAAGAAATATTGCAATGGAGAGCAAAGTTAGGGTATGTGGCAGGCAATACTTGAACCTCACTCTCTTTGGAATTGGTTCAAAGAGGGAAGAGTGTGTGTGTGTGTGTGTGTGTGTATATATTTGTGTGTATATATATATATATATATATATATATATATATATATATATATACTCAGTTATGCAAAGAAATATGTTATCTAACAGGGAAAAAAGGAAAGAAAAAGGATAAGAGATATGGTGCAGCAAGGGGAAGGAGTGGAAAGATTAAAGAGAGAGCAGATTAAGGGAGGCAGTGATCAGAAGCAGAATAGACTTTTGAGAAGGGATAGGCTAAAAGGAAGAAAGAGAAGGATAAACAGATAGGGAAAAAAGGATGCAAGGAAATGCACAGCTAGTAATCATAACTGTGAATGGGAATGATATGAATTCACCCATAAAATGGAAGGAGATAGAATGAACTGGAAATCAGAATCCAACATTATGTTCTGCACAAGAGACACACTTGAAACAAAAAGAAAAATAATTGAGTTAAAATAAAAGGCAGAGCAGGATATATTTTGCTTAATTCAGCTTAAGTAAAACAGTCAGGAGTAGTAATCATGATCTAAGACAAAGCAAAAGCAAAAGACAAAAGAAAGAAGTAAACTACATTTTGCCAAAAGGTACCATAGGCCAGGGCTTCTTAAACTTTTTCCACCCATGACCCCTTCAGCATTTCTTAAACTGTGGGCTGCAACCCCATATGGAGGCATAACTTAAAATTTAAGAACTGCTGTGGGCATAGACAATGAACTTACATAAAAAAAATTTTACAGTAAATTTTTCAGATAAAGACCAGATCTTTCAATTATATGGAGAATTGAATCAAATTTATAAAAATAAAAAAAACATTCTCTAATTGATAAATTTTCAAAGCATATGAACAGGCAGTTTGCAGATGAAGAAATTGAAGCTAGTTGCAGTCATATAAAAAATGCTCTAAATCACCAGAGATGACAGAAAAAAATTAAAACAACTCTGAGGTATCACCTCACATCTATCAGAAATGACAATTGCTGCAAAGGAAGAGGGAAAAGAAGTACAAAAATATACTATTTGTTCAGTTATGAATTGGTCCAATCATTCTGGAGAACAATTTGGAGCTATGTCCAAAGGACTACAAAGTTGTGCATATCTTTTGACTCAGAAATACCACTACTAGGTCTATATCCCAAAGAAATCGGAGAAAAAGGAAAATGATCTATCTGTACAAAAATATGGAAGAATTGGAAACGGGGGATTCTTATCATTTGGGAAAATGGCTGAACAATTTCTGGCATATGATTGTGATGGATCTATAGTATATAGATCCATCTACTATAGCATATCTACTATGCTTTAAAAAATGATGACAGTGGTGATTTAAGAGGGGAAAAAAAAGAGATATATGAACTGATTCAAGGTGAACTGAGAAGAAACAGAAGATCATTGCACACAGTAAGAGCAATGTTGTAATGATGATCAGCAATAAAACTTGCCTATTCTGATCAATGCAATAGTTCAAGATAATTCCAAAGCACTTATGATGAAAAAATGCTGTCCACATCCAAAGAAAGAACTGATGAACACCAAGTACAAATTGAAATATAATTTTTTCACTCTTTTTTACTTTTTTTTTTATATGGCTGATATGGAAAAATGTTTTGCAAGTTCTCACATGTCTAATTGTTATCATTTTACTTGCCTTCTCAGGGGATGGGGGAGAGGAGAAAATTTGGACCTCATAGTTTTAAAAGAAATGAATGTTATAAATAAATAAGGAAATTATTGAGAAAAAAGGGCTAGGAGCTTCTCTTCTTGGAGTCACCTGATCGGTCAGAATGACCAACACAAAGGCAAGGAAACTGAGCTAAACTGAATCAATGACACATCTATTAGAATGTAAATTTGGGGAGGGACAAGGTAGTTCTGTGTCTCCAGTGTTTAGCACTATGCCTTCCCCGTAGTAAATGCTTAATAATACAATGATCCGACTGTGTCCTCACTGAAAATCCCTTTTTAATCTTAAGGTTATGAAAACCTCTTCTTTGTTGTCGATTGCCAGAAGATCTACAGGTATCTCACTCTGCTCCAATCTCAAATCTGAACCACCAGACCAGTCTGAATCAGGTCTGACCTACAACATTAGGTGAATGCTTTGTTGTTTGTCAATATCCAGTAGGTTCTTTCACTGAAAAGCTTCTCACTATAAGTAGTTAGAGTTTAAGTAAATTTTTTATTCATACCAGATCTGTCTTCTTCTTTTTTTTCATCAAATGCATCATTAACTTATGGCGTCATGGAATGTTAAAATGAAAAGGGGCCATCTAATCCAAGGGTCTCCCTTTATAGATGAGGGATCTCTAACCCCCAGGGGTTAATAAAAAATGACCAAGAGATGAGAAGCCATTATCAACTGAGAGTTTTATAGAGCTAGATAGGTTGAGCAAGGAAAGGCTTAAATCCAGGTATCCTGATTCCTACCTTTTTTGTTTGTTTGTTTTTTCAGTATATCATGCTTTAATTCAATTAATACCAGACTATATGTTATAATAATACTGATGTCTTTAGTGGTTGAGAGCCAGGGCTCAGAAGCCAATTATAAGTAAAGCCAGACAAGGAATGACCCTGTTTGATTGATTTATAGTTTTAAGAAGGGAGAATCTTTGATAATAAATGTTTTGCATACCAGTAAAGCACCCATCTATGTATCACCAGTTATAAGACACTCAACTAAGAGATATTTTCAGGTGATATTTTATTTAGAAAAATAAAATCAGACTTAATCTCACTCTTTCAGTCACTATAGTAGTTATTAAAGTTGTCACTAAACCCATGGTAATGAATAAGTATTGAAGAATACAGAATAAACATCATGATCTCTAAATGTTTCTAATCTTGTGGGTAACATGGGAAAATTAGCCAGTGAGGGCCCAGTTCTAAAGAACTGAATATCCTTAAAAGGATATTCAAATTTAAGTTGTACAGACCATGCTCAGATATTCCCTACCTTGCTTAAATCCTGCAGGTAGAAATTTGAGAAGTTTGTTTCCAATCATGTGTTTACTGAGAGTGGTACTGTATAATGACTAAATCTCCTAATTACCCAAGAAGCTGCAAAGACTGATGGCTCAGGACTACTGAGCTGGAGCTCAGCTTTCACATAAAAATGAACTTTCCTAATGTACCTTTTGGGGAGATTTAGTTCAATTCAATAGACATTTATTAAGTGCTTACTACATGCTAGGAATTGTGTTAAACACTGAAGATACAAATAAGAAAAAGAGAATCTGTGCTCTCAAGGAGTTTACAATCTATTGGGGGAAATACACAAAACATACCTGAAAAGAGAGGGAGATAGCTTATGAAGTTCTGTGGAATCTAAACCAAGTGGAGGTGATGAAAAGTGGAGAGTTTGCTAGAAAATTTAAATCCCAGCCCTATATACAGGAAGATTTTGAGAAGAGATTAAAGTACTCCAGTCTCCAATCCTCTAATCAGAGGAGAGAGGTGACTCACTCAAAAACTGAGTCAATCAGCATAGGTAGTGATGAAATTTCAGATGACCCTGGATGGGGCATGATGCTCTATGTAACTTCAAACCAAATACAGCTGCTTTCCTAGCCATTCTTCCCACTACACTCCAAAAATTCTGGTATGGTTCAGAGGATATCTGTTTGAATCCTGTCCATTTTCTATATTAAGTAGAATTGATGTTCCTGAGGGAATGAAAATATTAAATTGTTACTTGCTTCCTTAAGGTATGACTTTTCTTTGAAATCAGTCAAAAGGGAAAAAAAAAAAGATTTCTAAGTGTCATCCTTCTTGTTTTGAGGGGACAATTTCAGGTTTCAAAGGCTTAAACACCAATAACTTTGGACCAAACCACCACCTGAATTAATGTTAGCTTCCTTGCTAGACACACACACACACATATACATATATGTACATAAAAACATGTACACATATTAATTTATATACCAATTCACATTTCTGCACTGAGCACTTGCTGAATTCAAGACACCATATTAGGCTGGGGAACTTGCATTCTCACAGGGAGGTATACCATATCATTAATAGTTACTATACAATATCATATGGGATAAGTATACTTTAGAGGTGTAAATCAAAGTATACAAGACGTGATGGGAAAAAAAATCTTTTTTTTTTTTAGTATTTGTTTTTTAAATTTTCTTGTTTGCATCAATCATTTCCATGAGATTTTGAGTTGTACTTTTTCTCCTCATCTTTCCCCTACCCAACTCCCCAAAACAGACATCCCACTGTATAACCCCTCCCCCAATCCTCTCTCTCCTATGTCCTCCCCCATTGCCCCTCTGACTTTCTTGTAGGGCAAGATGGATCTCCCTACCACAGTGCCTGTATATCTTAATTCCCAGGTGGATGTAGTTAATAATAATAATATATATACATATATGTTTTTTAACATTTGATTACAGAACTTTAAATTCTAGATTCTTTTCCTTCCTCCCTCATCACCCACCACCACTGGAAAGACAAGCAATTCAAAACAGGCTGTACATGTGTAATTACACAGAACATCTCCACAGCGGGCATATGGTGAGAGACTGATTATATGTCCCTCCTTCCTATCCTGCCCCCCCTCCCCATTCTATTCTCTACCTTGTCCCTGTCTCTTTACAGAAGTGTGTACTTCCAGCAACCCTCCCCCCAACCAACCTTCCTTCCTTCATCCCACCTCTCATCCCCATCCCTCCCTACTCTCCTGTGTGGCAAGATACCCAGTTTAGAGTTTATGTCATTCCTTCCCTAACCTAAATTCAATGAGAGTAAGGTTGACCCTTTCCCTTTTGCCTTCCTGTTCTTCTCCTCCATTGTAACAGTTATCCCTTGCCTCTTCTATATGAGATGATTAAACCCATTCTGACTCTCCCTCTCTCCTCTCATTCTAATCCTCTCCCACCTCAGAATTTCACCTTTTAGAGTATTGTCCCTTCCTATTCAATTTATCCTGTGCCCTCTATGTACTCATATATATACATGCTCAGATATATGTTCATATGCATATATAAACTCTCCTATATAGACATATGTGTATGTTTACATATATATATATATATATATATATACATTTGTATTCCC
>JAQQSV010017768.1:0-11533 GCA_028646515.1 Pseudochirops corinnae | reverse complement strand
AGCTCAAATGCTACCTTCTACATGAAACCTTTCCAGATCCACCCTTCTATGAGTGCCTTTCCTCCCCAAATCACCTTTTATCTATCTTGCAAATAGACAGACAGATAGATAGATAGATAGATAGATAGATAGATAGATAGATGAATGGATAGATGATGGATGGATGGATAAATACATATAAATGGAATTTAAGATCTTAGATAGGTAGGTAGATAGATAGGTAGACAGACAGACAGACAGACAGACAGACAGACAGATAGATAGATAGATAGATAGATAGATAGATAGATAGATAGAATTTAAATTCCTTTAGGGCAGAGATTATTTTACTTTTGACTTTTTATCCCCAGGTCTTAGCAAGGGTCCTACCAAGTATGTGCTCAATAAATGCTTGTTAATTATTCCTCCCTGTCCTCAGTAGAGAAGTGTCAGACCAGAGGCACAAATTGAGGAATGGTTGTCAGAAATTTCCAGTACTGATTTTTTTTCTTATCTATACTTTATTGCATGGGGTGGAGCACTGTTTTGAATATGGGAGAAACACTGGGAAATAGTGATATTTTAAAAAAAACAATAAAACTTTTCAAGAAATAATATTTTCTTTTAATTTTTTCTATTATTTTGTTTGGTGTTTTACCTGCTATTTAAAACTAGGTTGTTTGGTCATAACTCTTATGTACAATGTCCACGGGGTTTTCTTGGCAAAGATACTGGAATGGTTTGCATTTCCTTCTCCAGTGTGTCCCCATTTTACACATGAGGCACTGAGGCAAATAGAGGTTAAGTGACTTGAATAGGGTCACATGGCTAGTAGGTGACTCAGGTCAAATTTGAATTCAGGTCCTCCTGTCTCCAGGCCCAGTGCTCTATCCATTGTGTCACCTAGCTGCCCTAAAACTAGATAGCCATCCTTAATCTTCCTTCTTGGTTTCTCTTGTGATTCATCCACAGCACCCAAAGTTTTGTAGAGAGTTTAAGTGCCTTTCAAAAAAACAAGCAAATTTTATCTTTGAAGATTTGTAAATATATTCATTTTAATATCATTTACATATTTCAGTGTTTGGTGGATAATTATTTACTACAACGTTGACCTTCATAATTACATTTTTAACTCCAGGTTAACTTTTCTAGATGTTGGCAGCACTTTTCAGTAACTTCACATTGTCATTTTCGTATCAAAATTATATTTGCAGAATAAGATCATCACAATATGAAGATTAAAAACCAAGTAACACAAAATATTGGTTGACATTTCACGGTTCTGAAAGAAAGAAATGAATACTTTTCCTCTCACGCACAAGTGAATGAATGTGTGTCCATTTTAGCCAATTACCTATGAATTTTAATAAGAAACAAAGGCATTCTTTGCTAATCTGACTTTTTTAGTTTATGCTTACAGCAACAAATGGTAATTCTTTGTGGACCTATTATTTGGTCCAGTTCAGCCTGCATTAAAAGACTAACATAATCGTATTGAGGGAAAGCATTTGGAGATCTATAATCCAGTGATATTTCTGAACATCTCTTTACGTAATGACAATCTGTGAAGGGTAAATATGTTGATTAGGGGCCTTCACAAATATCAGAATGTGCAGGAGTAAGCAAGGTGAAGATTTAAAAAATCATTAGGGGTAATTAATAAGTAATACTTTAGGCAACATCTTTATTTCCCAAGATTGTAGAGGCTGTATATAATACATTACTTTCTCTTGCTTAATAGGAATAGTTGGAATGAACATTTTTAAAAAACACAAAGACTTGATTCTAGTTCCACACACAAACATTACTTAGAGCTTATACTATCTGGCAAGCTAATGTGATTACAATTCTATACCGAGTTAATTTATATCATAAGATTCTCCAAACTCTAGTACAATATTGCAGAGTTTAATGTTCTTATCTTTTCAGAATCTGGTCAGATAATCTGGTTGCAAAAAAAAAAAAAAGTGAATTAAAAAAATACTATATTATCTTAGCCTCAAACTTTGATTTCTCCAGAATTCAAACTGATATTCTATCAAGTAAGATTTGTGATATATGAAATTATTTTTAAGTGCAGAAAGTAATCATTTTGAATTGGACTAAAATCATAGGTCAGTAAACTTAAATAATTAAAATTTCTGAATTACTAAAAAGTTGGCAGCTTCTCAAACATTATATGTTAAGAAGAATACTAATGGAACTGGAGGAGAGGGGAAAATATAATAAAAAGCATTTTTATACATGTGCATTCTGTTCATAGGTTTTAAAATTTTTTACATCTATAATGGACCTTAGTGATATAGCTCATGATGAGGAAACAGAAGTCCAGAGAGGTAAAAGCCTATGCATGAAATAGAAGTTGCTGCATTGGATTTGGAGTAATGGGTGTGAATTCTTATTCTGTCACTTATTACATGTGACTTGGGCTAGTGAGTTAACCTTTCTGGGCCTGAGTTTCTTCATTGGTAAAATGTGTGTATGGGGCGTTGGAGACCAGAGGTAGACAAGTTGAGCTCTAAGGTCCTTTCCAATTCTAAATCTATTATTTTATAATCAGAGCAAATTAGTGGCAGACCCAGGACTAGAATTCCAGTCTTTCAACTTTGAGACCAATGTCCTTCTACTACACAACATTGTGTTGGACAATTGTGATTTTTAAAGTTTTTTTGACTCACTAATAAAAAGTATTATGGATGAGACAAATATGCATTCTGGAAAGGAGCCCAATGGTTAGAAAGTCATGTGCATGAGACAACCAGATGATGCAGTAGATAGAGCACTGGCTCTGGATTCAGTAGGACCTGAGTTCAAATCCAGCCTCAGACACTTGAGTGTGTCTGTGTGACCCTGGGTAAGTCACTTAACACTAATTGCCTCCCCCATTTCCCTCTCCCAAAATGTGTGCAAGTTGAGATTAAAATATGCCCTACTCTACCATTATTCAACCAGGACTATTCATTAGGTAAGTATCAGTCATATTTATCTTTGATGTAGCACACTTTAAACTTTAGGAAGCAGCATGGGGTAGTGCATAGAGGCTTGGATGTGAATTCACCCTATCTACTTAACTAGCTATGTTAGTGATTAACTAACCTATCTCACAGGTTCATTTTAAAGTCCAAAGGAAATAGCATATGCAAAACTCTTTGCAAACTTAAATGGGCTGAGTAAATGTGAGTTATTATTAAGTATGCCATAAAGCAGATAGCTTAAAAATAATTTTATTTACAAGGTTTTTCCCCCTCATTGCTAATAAAAATACACATTCATAGAGCAAAGGAATTGGTGAGCTGTTCTCCCTGAAAAAAAATGTTTCCATAGCTCAGAATTTAAGACTAAATTTTAGATTTTCATCATAAAAGAAAGCTCCTATAATAAATTTCTTGTAAACATTTCTTAAATGGCAGAGAAAGCTATTATTTACCCAACTGACAAACTCAGGTGGAAAATTTCTCTTTGAATCAATGATTCACTGGCTAATAAAATATGATTGGATTTGTAATAGCAACAACTATTGAAGTAAGAGCATTTCCTTGAGTCTGATCTTTTGGTGGGGGGAGGTGGGTGGCCTAAGGCATAAGCTTTGACTTTAACTTAAGTGAATACCTTAGTTAATTCACTGAAAATATTTCTAGCATTTATTTTATAATTTATTGTCAAATTGAGGCAACTGAGGGGGTAGGGTGCCCATCATTTGGGGAATGGTTGAACAAGTTATGGTATAAGAATGTAATGGAACACTGTTAATGTAGAAATATGTTTTGCTTTACCCTGTATATTTCTAACAGTTTTGTTTCCCTTGTCTTCTCTAATAGGTAGGGAAGGAGTAGGGAGGAAGAGATGAGGACTTGAAAATAAAATTTTAAAATATTTAAAAATCACTAAATTTCTGCTTTGTGAATGCAGTTATAATCAAGTACTTTTTTTAAAAAGAAAATTAATGATTTTTGGCCAATTTAACTGGTTGTCAGACCTGTGTTAGACTTCATTCAGTCTCTTATTCCACACACAGAATGAAAGCATAGTTAATACTATTTTACTTGTTAAAGAAAAGAGTAGCTTGTGATGTGGAAAGTTATATTTGCTTGACTTCTTTTTTGTGACAATGAAATTTCAAGGCATAATAGAGGGTCTAATAGAGGATGTTATATTCCTAACACTAAGATTTGAATTTCAAAATTAGGTTAAAATACTCATCAACACTAACAAATACATAAAAGTATATGTTAGAATTTAAGGACCTTATCCATAACTAGTTTCTTGATCTTTTCAGAAACATTTACCCCTTGTGATTATTGTACTTTAGTCAAGGCTTCCACTTGATTTCAGTCCGAATAGTGAATACAAATGTATTTGAGAATAAGGGAGACATCTAAATCTATATCAAAATTTTATCCAAGAGGCATGGCAACAGTAACAACCAATAAAAATCACTTATCAATTTATCTCAGTTACTCTTAATGGGGAAGGCATAGCAAAAGCTGGCAAGTTATGATTTATATTGACTTTGGAAAACCATCGTTAATTAACCAAAATATGTAGTTGAAAGCACTATAGTATAAGCATAGAAATTAGAAAGGATCCTTTGAGTTCAGATGAAACGATGTAGGATACTTTTAAAATACTGAACTGAAAAGCTGTAGTTTTCTCTAACGCGAGAAAGAAAAATGAGAATGCTTAAGTGCCTGGGAAGACTTTTATGAACGATGAAAAGTGAAATAAGCAAAGCTAGAACATTATTGTAAAGATAAATAACTTTGAAAGACTTAAAAATTCTGATCAACAGAATAATCAACCACAATTCCAAAGGACTCATGATGTAACATGTTATTTACCTTAAGATTAAGAGCTGATAGACTTAAAGTGCAGATTTAAGTGTATTTACTTTTTTCTTTCTTTTCTCCTGGCTGATAAGGGAATTTGTTTTGCTTGACTTTATATTTTTGTAATGGGTTTTGTTTATCTTGATTTCCCAGTGGGTAAGGAAGGGGGCCATAGAAGGAATTGAATTCAAAACTGAAAGCAAGACAAAATCAAATTTAAAAAAAAGGGAGGGTGGCGGCTAGGTAGCTCAGTGAATAGAGCACTGGCCCTGGAGTCAGGAGGACCTGAGTTCAAATATGAACTCAGACACTTAACACTTACTAGCCGTGTGACCTTGGGCAAGTCACTTAACCCCAATTGCCCTGCCCTCCACCTCCAAAAAAAAAGCTACAAATAAAATAAAAAAAAGAATAATGCAGTAAAGCTATAAAAAAATTCAAGGCTAATAAGGAACATCTGTGGAGCAGCTAGGTGGTACATTGGATAGAGGGCTGAGCCTAAAGACAGGAAGACTCATCTTCTTGGGTTCAAGACTGTGCTCAGACACTTAGTAGCTGTGTGACTCTGGGCAGGTCATTTAACCTTGTTTGCCTTAGGGAAGGAAGGGGCAAACCACTCCAGTATCTTTGCCAAGAAAACCCCAAATAGGGTCATGAATACAAAAGGGACCTCCTTAAAATTTCTCACCTTTTCTAAAGATAATAATCTCTGGTATCTTGTGCTTATAGTATATAATGACTATTACAGCTCTGTAGTGGATTAGAAATACTCCTTATATCAGCACTCATAAAATCTCTAGTATTTGATTTAGGACTCTAAATAAAGATCATTCAGCCAGCTGGCTTAGAGAGGAAATGAGAAAGGTAACTGGCTTCAAGTGGGATGGGAATGAAAAGATACCGTTATGAGGCAGGGAAAAAAACAACAGGAGACTTTGGAAGCTTTCTTCTGATGCTTTTCAGTGTTTACCACCCACTTTCTCAAATTACCTTCTGCCTATATTCCCTAATGCCATAGGAGGCCCCTCAGGAACTAGAGGAGCAATCAATGTAGGCCTAAGGCATCCATTCCCAGCCTTGTTCCAAAAGAGCTATCTACTTCTATACCCCGCTAATGAGGCCTTGCTGAGGCAGTCATTTTCTCCTCCTAAGGGATTTAAGATATTTTCTCTGTCATAGATTGAACATCATTGAAATTCCTTAGAGTTTAATAAGGAATAGATATGGGAGTTTGAAGTGCTTTGCATGAAAAAAAAGGGTGAGCCCATTTGTGAAACTGAACTCCAAATAAGATCTGCTATTCTTTTGTTGTTGATTTTCCAGATGAGGAACTGAGGCAAACAGGGTAAGTGACTTGCCCAGGGTCTAGTAAGTATTTGAGGACAGTCTTGAACTCAGGAAAATGCATTATCATGAATTGTTCAACCTTTCAACTATGTATTGTGACCTCATTGGAGAGAAGTCAAAATTCCTTTATGTAGAATGATTTTCCAAGGTAGAACACAAATTTGCTCTAAGTTAAGAAAAAGACAGCAACAGTGATGCAAATTTAAAATCTAAGACAAATTGTATTTTCACAGATTTCTCAACTAATGTACACTTGAGTCTAGCTTTCCAAAGATAAGATACTTTTAGATCTTTTAGGGGAAAAATTCAATTAAATGAACAGTACTGATGAGGTACAGGCTCCAGGAACCCCCTTGAACTCTCCTTGAATCTTCCCTTTTGATGAGGCATTTGCTTGAGGCCATAAGCCTTCCATTATAGCTCGGCCCAAATCTCAAATCTCAAATCTCAGCCTAGCCCTCCATTGTCCAGCTACCTTCCACCCTAGATCCTCCAAAAATATCTAAACCCAAATCCACTACACTTAAACTAGCCTAGCCCTCCATCTTCATCCATCTCTAGGTAGCCTCCAGCTATTTCCCACCCTTAATCTCTCATTGTGGGAGTCTGATCTCATTTGACTCCTCCTGAAGATCCTCCCCCAACCCCTCCTCTAGATCACCCCTAGATTCCTCCCACAACCTTCCTGTATATAAGTTCCATCTTACCTCCATGAGGGAGCTGAGAATTATCTAGGGCAGACTCACTGTGTCAGATTATTCTGACCCGTTTGTCTAATACAAACATCACAGATACTGAAGCTCCTTAAGAGTCTACCAATTATGGAGAACCTTTAATAAACTTTGCTTTACTTTGAGAGAAGACTTGAGTCAAATTCATTTGGTAGGACCCCGGTATGTTGGTATTTTGGGGTCTCACGCACCCCCAAACCTTAAACCTTAACATTTTATGGTACCCTAGACCTCAACAATACCAGAGGCAGGTAGGTGGTGGAGTACATAGAGCACCGGTCCTGGAGTCGCCAGGAAGACCCGAGTTCAAATATAGCTTCAGATACTTGCTAGTTGTGAGTCTGGGTGACTTAATCTTTCTGTGCCTGTAAAACAGGGTGGCTAATAGCACTGATTACCCAGGGTCATTGTGAGGATCAAATAAGACAATATATGTAAATCACTTTGCAAACCTTAATGTGTTACTACATTAGGGGAAGCCGCTGGTATGCAATGGTTAGAGTGCTGGGCCTGGAGTCAGAAAGCCTCATCTTCCTGAATTCAGTTCTGGCCTGAGACACTTACTAAATGTGTGACCCTGAGTAAGTCATTTAATCCTCAATCCTCAATTTCCTCATTTCTAAAATGAGCTGGAGAAGGAAATGACAAACTACTCCAGTATCTTTGCCAAAACCCCAAATGAGGTCCTAAGAGTCAAACATGAACGAACACTTACCCTCTGTGCAACTGTGAGCAAGTCACTTAATCTGTTGGCCTTAGTTTTCTCAGCTGTAAAGTGGAGATAATAATAGCACCTACCTTGTATATTAGTAGCTATAGAAATGCTTATTCTTCCCGCCCAACCCCCAGGCCCTCAGTATCATGAACCTAGTGCTAGGCATTCTGTGTGTGTGTGTATATAATGGAACTGCTTACTCTGCAATGGGTACATTAATGTGTAGAGCATGAATAATAGTCAAAGTTTTCATGCAGAAGGAGAATAGAATAAATTCCTCATTTGGTGTATTTATTTGGGTTTATGTTCCTTATATTGTTTTTGCTGTGAATGAGATTTTTAAAAACTAACATGATGAAAATGACTTAGGCATTTGAGATGTCTTCCAAATAAAAAATACTAAAATTCTGAAAAAATGAAAACTCAGCTAACAATATGTGGACTGGTGAAACTAATAAGTAACTCACACTCTTCCTTTTGATTAGTGGTATATTCCTCCTAGCAGTGAAGTTGAATTCTTGCCTGTCAGGGTTGTGATTGGACATTGTGGATATAAAATGTACCTTCATTTTCTACATTTTCCATCAAAGTCAAAGGCCCTAGCTTCCCCTTAAGCAAACTAAAATATTACTGGTCTCACTAAGCATTTTGCTGCTAAGGATTATAGGATTAGGATTTAGAAAAGGATTTCCCCTCCCCCCAACCTTGTAGGGACAGCAGCTCTAGTCTAGCCATGGAACAAAGACAAACTAGAGTGAAGAAGAAAGTGTCAGTTTTAATTATGTTTTGCTCACCACCAAAATCTATTAAAATGACTTTCCATTTTCTCCTACCTAGGTGAAACAGGTTTATTTCTCTCATCTTCAATATTAATGTGCAGTTTAACCAATCTACATTAAAGGGCACACTCAACTGGAATAGGCTATCTGTAGTTTAAGGGAGAACAATTTTGTGAGACCATGGGAACAAAACTTTTTCTACTGATCTAGTTTGGCTTTTTTTGTGACTAAAGAGAAACCTGGCCAGAGTACAATCAATCAGGCACCATTTACTGTGGTTTGCATATTCTCCTAAACTCAGGCCTGAAGGATTATGCTAAAAATTGCTTATTTCCTATTTACTATTCCTTACTATTATAAGGAAAAGGAAACGTTTTACAGAATGACCCATTGTATTTTTTCCCCCAAATCATACACAGGGGGGTGTCAAATTCAGACACTTTGTAAACATGAACCAGCAGCATATAATAACCTATTAAAGAGAGGTAATTTGGGGTCGGTGTGATAGGTCTTCTATTAATAGCAGGTAAATCTCTTCTAGCCAGTAGCTATAATACCCAGATAATTTGTGCAAAATTAACTCTTCCAGGTCCAGAAAACAAACATTTCTTCTTAGAGTCTGAAGTGTACTTAAAAAAACCCCATAGAGATTCATTGTAGAAGACATCCACAATCCCTTACATTAAAACACACAAAACCCCAACCACTTTGGTCTTTCAATGGAATAAAAGTTTTGATGGAGGACTGGGGAAGTGTCAGTCCGTCAGTCTGTGATTAAGTCCCCTATTTCCATTAGGACAATTTTACCACACACACTGCCAAGATAACAGCTATGATAAGCACAGCACTGAAAACAATCGCAGCCAGAAGTTTGCTAATGTCACAAAAACCTTTTCTCTCTTCTACTGAGACGAAACCCCCCGAGGAAGCTCCTGCACTGGTAGTGGATTTGAGCTCTGCCCCGGGGTCCTGTTTGGCTTCCACGGTCCACTGAGGCACGTTCACTTTCATCTCCATCTCATACATCATCTCTCCCACCTTGTGGATCTCCTGCTCCAGGTCTTTCAGATCCACTTCATCGATGTTGCGTTCGGCCTCATACTTCATGTTCTGGACGCTCATGGCTCGTGCAGCCACGCCCGCGGTGCCTCCGGACATGCCGGTCTGGATGAGGTGCTTTTTGGGTACGTTCAGGGGGAACTCCAGCCCCAGCTCCAAGGCCCGCTTCATGTCGGTCTCCAGGATCTCCAGGCAGGTAGAGAAAATCACCCAGAGGCGCTCAAACTCTGCTTTGTCCTCCTTGCTGACATTCTTGTCCTTCAAGGCCGCGGTGAGCTTGTTCCTGTTGGCCACAGCCAAATCGTGCGCTTTCTGCCGCGTTTGCTTCAGCTCCTCGCGCAGGTTCTGCGAGTCCGCGGTGCCGCCCACGCTGAGGACCATGTGCCGGTAGCAGGCGGTCACTCGGTTCAAGGCGTCCAGGAGCGCTTTGCACTCCTCTTTCGCCATACCAACGATGAGTAGATAGATTTCTGCTCCGCTTTCTTGTTGTTGCTGCGCCTCCTAAGGTCTTAAGGGCCGGCGCTGGACAGAATCTTTTCCCACTCACGCGCTTGGAGAGGCAGGGATCGGAAGGCACCGGCCGCCGCCCTCGGACGTGGTCCGAGCCGAGCTCTTCTTCATCATTCTCCTCTTCTCTCCATGCAGGTGCCCGACTCGCGGGGACCCGGAGTTAGAGGGGCAAAGGCTAGCCCGGTGCGGCGCCCGGGACTGCCCCGCACTGAGTTCATCTCCCGCTGGACCCTGCGTCCAGCCTACCCAAGGCCGAGGGTTCCCCGCTTTTCCTTTTTCTAAAAAAATCTTTGTATTTCTCGCCCCCTCACCAAGTCAAGAGTACGGGACCGGGGCATCCCTCCCTCCCGCACCAGGTAGAGCCCTGGCCCCGCCGGGCTCCCGAGGCATTAGTTCTACAATCTGATAGTCTCTTTGGCTCCCCGTGCCCGGGGCACTCCCGCCCTACAGTCTTTGCAGGGCAGGTCACATGCCTCCTCTGCCCCTCCCAGGCTCATCTGCGGGGGTGGGAAGAGGTGTAATGGGGGAGATGCGCATTGAAAGACTGAGAATCCCTTAGCTCCCAATCCGAAAGCCTAGAGGAAGATGGGACAGGGCATGGCAGGATTAGCAGAGTCCAGGGGTGTCCAGGGCTGGAAGGTGATGAAGGAAACCCACATAACGTCGAAGAGAATGAATGGCCTTGAAGTGGGTTCCTATCGGCGCCCCGACACTTTCTTTCCGAGTGACCCTAGAAAAAGCTCTTTGAGCCCCAGTGTCCTCATTTTGTCAGGGATGTTGTGCCCAGTTAAAACCTTAAGGTGCAATAAAGACGAGAGCTACTGTGAAAGAGAAGATTCGGGTTCAAATTGTGCCTAGCACTTCTTGTGTGATTATGCACGTCATTGTACTTATCTGAAACTCAATTTCCTTAACTGTAAAATGGGCACCATAGCTGTAGCACCAACTACATAAGGTTTTTGTGAAACAAATGAGAAAACGTATAAAACCTGTTGCAAACTTTCAGAATCCTACACCCCACCACACCCCGCCGTTTCCTTCCTCCCATGGTATCTTGCATTTAACTATTCAATATATGTGTGTGTGTGTGTGTGTGTGTGTTAACTTTACATTTATGCTGCCTATCTTTTTATATGTATGTATCCTCCCTATTAGAAGGTCAACTTTCGAGCAGGGAGTGATTCCTTCTTTGTATCTGTATTCCCTAGCATAGGCACATAGTAGGCGCTTACCAAATATTTGTTTGATATAACTTCTTTTGTGGTTGAGGAAACTGAGTCCCAACGAGGGGAAATAATTTGGGCAACGCGCGTTATAGGCAGAGGAGGGACTAGAGTCTAGTTCTCCAAATCCACAGCTCAGAAATCTTGTTACCATATGGGTGATGTAGGTGGAGAATCGCATTACCCCGCCCTCAGAGTCACTTCTGTGAATGCTTACCCACACAGTGCACCGAAAGCAAACTCGCCAGGGGGCAAACTCGGGCTTTTCTCGAAAGCTACTATAGCTCTGCTGCCCAGCGAGTCGCCCTCTCCTCCGCCGCAAGTATCGGACTAACACCCAGAGCCCTTCTCTCTCTCTCTCTCT
>JAQQSV010017767.1:0-11533 GCA_028646515.1 Pseudochirops corinnae | reverse complement strand
TAGGGTGCTGTTCTTCTTATGCTTATTCTTACTCATGGTTGGTCAGTCCGTGATTTTTTTTTTAATCTCTGTGGGGCTCTGCTTGCAGAAGGGAAAGCTCTGTCCGAAATCACTGGGTTCCTCCCGGCTGCCGTAGCTCTCAGGAAGGTGCTGGGACCCTTCCTACTTACTTCCAGCTCGCTGGATAATGAAGACTCCAAGACTGAGGCCCAAGACAGCGATCCAGATCCAGGCTGCTCAACACGAGAACACTGGCCTCAGAACAATCACTTAGTCCCCGTGCTGTCTGCAGGCCTCAGGCATAAAGCTGCAATGTGGAGGCAGGTGCAAAACCTCTGCCTTTCGCTTTTCCGCTCTGGAGGCCTTTTGGCCAGACTGCTTTTCTCCCAAGACCTTGCAAGTCCCACTGACCTAGTTCTGAACACTGCTCACAGCTCTGCCGCTAATCTGCTCACTGCTTTTCTTGTCTGGCCATCCCTGGGGCTCAGTAGAGGCTTCAGGCCAGGCTGGTTTCACAGTGCTGATATGGTTCCTTGTAGCTGAGCTGACTCTTGTGGGAAATATCTTTGTGTCCATTTTGGAGTTCTAGGATTGGTTTGGAGTCCTATTCCATGGGTATTTTGGGGTGGCTACATGAGAGCTGTGATATGTTGCTGCTGCTACACCGCCATCTTGGCTCCAACACCCCAAATTTTAGTTTATAGAATCTTGAATGTACTCTAATGGATTGTGAAGAGGAGAGGCAAATTGAAATGGAATATTGGGATAGTATGCTAAGAATTATTATTTTCAGTTTGACTCAACTCATGTATGGGATATATTATATGTTCAAACATATCTGAAACAACCATCGCAACAATTGTAATGTGATACAGTCCCATATTATAACATATATTTTTTAGCTCTGTGTGAATACTATAATGTTAATGATTTTAAATGCATGATTTATTGCCTTCAACTTTGTGGCCATTTGGAGAATTAACTGAATTAGTTGGAAAATAAATAGAATGAACATGGCTTTTGCTCTCTTTTTCACTCCTTGGTGCCCATTAAAATGCACATTTTATCTGCATAATAGTTATCTAATTTAGTGTTAGTTGGTATGTAGTGTATACCTTTGATTAATATTGTTCAGTCTTTTTTAGTTGTGTCTGACTCTTTGTGACCTCATTTTGGGGTTTTCTTGGCAAAGATGTTGGAATGGTTTGTCACTTTCTTTTCCACCTCATTTTACAGATGAGAACTGAAGCAAACAGGGTTGAGTGACTTGTCTAGAGTTACATAGTAAGTATCTGAAGCTGGATTTGACTTTATGAAACTCATGAAAATAAGTCTTCCTGATTCTAAGCCTAGTGCTCTATCCACTGGACCACCAAGCTGCCTTTGGTTAATATCTATTGAAATCCTTGTGGTTAATAACTTTTAACTTCAAGGCTTACACAGAATTTCATATTTGTTAACCAGGTAAATCCCTTACTATGCCTGAGTTCATAGATAAACCTGAAACTTTCTAGACTGTTCATTACATCACAGAGGCATTGTGTTATGGGGCAAGTGTTGAACTAGATGTAGGACTAAAATCTGAAAAGCCTGAATTTTAATCCTAATTCTGTCATTCATTTATAAGTATCTTGGGGAAGTTACTTAACATATGGATCCTGCAAAATGATGATAAGAAGACTTCTCCTGGTAATGTTAAGAGTATTGTTTTGAAGACTGAATGATCTAATGCAGTGTTTCTCAACCTTCCTAATGCCGTGACCCTTTAATACATGTATATGGGCCTATCTGGACAGGTCTATATGTGGGCGGACCCGCCTGGAGACGGATAGAAGAGCAGTGTCTTTGTTCCTAAGACCATCGGAAATATGTGTTTTCCGATGGTCTTAGGTGACCCCTGTGACCCCTGTGAAAGGGTTGTTTGACCCCAAAGGAGTTGCGACCCACAGGTTGAGAACTGCTGATCTAATATAAAGAAGACCAAATGAAGCAATTAATATAAATTGCTTTGCAAGTCTTAAATCAGTCAGTTGACAAATATTTAATAAGTGTCTATGCACAAGGAGCTTTCATCTAAAAGAAACAATAAGTGAATATATAGGTATATGTGTGATAAACGTAAATACAAATAATTAGTTAAATATTAATTACATAGATTGAGAGGGAAGGCACTAGCAGCTGAGAGAATTCAGGAAAGGCTTCCTATATAGCAGATAATTTGGGAGCTATATCTGAAAGGAAGGAAAATCACTATGAAATAGAGGAAAGAAGAAAGTGCATTCCAGGCAAGGGGGAGCCAGAACAAAGTCATGGAGATGGGTGGGGTGTGGTATTTCACATGTGAAGAACAGAGAAGGTCAGTTTGACTAGATTGCAGAGTATAATAGGAAAGGGTTAAAGTATGATATATCTCTTAGTAATGCTGTTAGTATGATAAATATGAAATCACATTGAAAACTATAAGATGCTGTACAAATAGGATATTAACAACAACATTAATAATAATTTCCTTTCAGAAGAGGCTCTGGAATTTTTATTCTTAATGAGGGAGGCTATTTTAGTTAAAAGTGAAAATGACAGGTTTTTTTTGTATTTAGTTTGTCCAAGCTATTAAAATAGGTAAACTGTAATGCTACTTTCTATTTGTTCAGTATTTTGCATTGTGAAAGCATATTTACATATGTTTTGATTCTCACATCTCTTAAGTAGACAAGAGACACTCAGATAACAAGAGGCAATAGAACATTGACTCACATGGTGAGTGTACATACCCATTTCCTGTCTGCTGCTGCACACACCCACTCCATATTTCTTTAGTACATTCCTTACTGTTGTTAAGTATTCATTATTGTTTTCTCCATAGCCTAGATAGTTGTAAGAACCTATATTAATGACATCCCGGATAATTCTTCCAGTAAACCTAAAGTGAATAAATGACAGAGGAGCAAAAAAAGTAATCATTATATTTCATGACCAGATAGGCACCTATGCCAAACTCTCAAATTCTGGCCCGTTTCCAACTTTGAATTATTGCAATTATGACTCACAATATTTTTGAAAGGAATAGATGCTCTTTTTCTTTCCCTTTCAGTAAACTCTCTTTTTACTACAATATGGTTGCATTCCAGTGGTGGGTAAAGTAATTGCATAATTAAAATTTAGCAAGGGGCTTAAGAATTTTTCAAGTACAAAAAGTACTCTCTATATGAAAAAGAATTAATACCTAGCTAATAATTTTTCTTGAACATGCCTGACCGTGCTTGTATAGCCTACAAAATAATTTTTAAAAAGATTGAATTATGACCATCACTAGAACCTTAGGTGAAAATTAGAGTTTAAGAGAAGAGTCCACATCTTTTTGTAATTTGCTCTTAAAGATATTTTCCATAGAACCCATATAGGCATAAATTCAATTGCAGTATAAATCAAGTGCTATTGAAAATTTCATCGTGGTAAGGTAAATCATCCCATAGAACTCACATGAGAAAGAGAGAAAGCTGACTTGAAGGTAGAACAGCTGGTTCTATCTTCTTTTGTTTAATGTTGTACATATATAGCAGTGAAAAGGACTTTCTCTCAACCAAACAACTTTCCCATGCTTTCAGACTGACTCACTTAAATGTCCAGTTGTAATCATCTGTTACTCGTTCCATCATATCGAATGTAGGTCCTGGAACACTGCAGATTGGCCGATTCCAGTTATCTCGTATTCTCATGTAAAGGTTCCTTGTATAAAAATTCTCAAAGTCTTGATATAGGGGCACGAAGTCCTATTGTAAGAGAAATAATTAAGCCTTGATATATTTTTCTCTCTTTTCTCTTTTGTTTTAAATTAAAGACATATTGGAGGTCATGTTAATCAACATAATATTTATGTTGTTCCTAATATTTAAGAACAATGGAGGATTCGGAGTAAGGTAAAAATAAGTAAAATAGAAAAGTACTTTTTAGAGGGGAATTTTGCCCTCAGAGATGATCACTAAGGTCTCTTTTAACCTTGAGAGTCTATGAAAGAAGTGATTCCATGACCTCTGGAGCCCGTATAATCCAAATTGGCTTTCCAAACCAGCTTGACTGTTCTCTTAATAAATCTCATTTTTTAAAAATTTTTGCTTTTAGGAGGGGAGAGAGCAGAGCAGTTGGGGCTAAGTGATTTGCCCAAGGTCACATGGCTAGTAAGTGTTAAGTGTCTGAGGTCAGATTTGAACTCAGGTCCTCCTGACTCCAGGGCCGGTGCTCTATTCACTGTGCCACCTAGCCACCCCTTCTTCATAATCTCTCAAAGAATAATACCTTCAATAGAAATTTATACATGCCTTATTCCTAGGTTCAACCACTCCATACTTATACAGAATAGTGTATCTTAAGGATAAAACAAATGCTGCAACAATATGACATCGCAGATACTTATCTAAAGGTCCCCACATCGGTGGTTTGGGAGAAGACATACTGACAATTCTTCAGGCCCAGGACTGTTTTTCTCAGTCTATGACTTAGAAATGAAGGGAGATTGTTCAGAAAAATCTTCATGGAGAAGAAGAATTTTGATTTGGAACTAGGAAAGATAACAGAGTGAAAAAGCAGTATAACCCAACTGTCTCCCCACAAGCCTTTGATCCAAGACAGAAGAAGAGCACCAGACTGAGTGAGGACTGATAAATCTGAGGAGAATCCAAAGGTGGTCCTTTTCCTAGCTCAGGTTATCACAGGCAGAGAGCCAGAGGCCTCTGGGCATAGTGGAGGGGTTCCAAACAGGAAGGTCTTAATAGGGATAGAGCTGGAACTGTAGCTATGTCCTGGGGTGGAGTATACCAAGGAGAGCTAAAAGCTGTATAACTCCGATCCTGTACTCCCTGTACTTTCATTCTTCTCCCCATCTCAATGAGGACATTACCTTTTACTTAACTGAAAAAAATGAGGCCATTCAATATAAACACTCTTTTCTTGATATAATCTTCCTCTCCTCCTTTCCAGTCTATAATGAAGAGTTGACCCTTCATCTTACCAAGGCCAAGCTCTCTCTACATGTGAACTTAACCCCATCCTCACCTGTCTTTTTCAACATATTCCATCTTCAGTCATCCTACTTCTCTTGAATCTTCAACTTCTTTTTGTCAGCTAGTTTCTACCCTTCTGCCTTTAAATATACTCAGTTATCCTTAAAAAAAACTTTCACTAGACTCTATCATCCCCTCAAGCTATTATCCTATACTTCTCCCTTTCTCAGCTAGACTCCTTGTAAAAATTGTCTATACTTCATTCTTCCACTTCCTTTAACCTCATTCTTAAACCCTTTGCATTCTTGTTTCCAATGTCATCATTCAATAAAAATGACACTTTCTAAATTTATCAATGATTTCTTAATTGCAAAATCTGATGGTCTTTTTCACTCTTCATCCTTTTTTGACGTTTCTGTTACATTTAACATGGTTGACCATGGTTACTCTCTTTGGATTTTCATAATACTACTTGTTCTCTTGATTCTCTTTTTTATTCTCCTATTTATCTGATTTCTCTACTATCTCCTTTGCTGGATTATCATCCACATAATTGTCTAGATTTTTCTAGTCATGGGAGCAAGAACCAAAATGGTGGAGTAAAGGCAGGAACTTACTTAAACTTGTCCTCAATTACCTCTAATACCTGTAAAAAAAATGATTCAAAACAAATTTTAGAGCTAACAAACCCACAAAATGACAGAGTGAAAAGCAAACACTTTCAAAAAGGGACAGGGTCAAAGGAGAAAATAGAATAAATGGAGGGCAGGATAGAATGGAGGGAAGTATAGTTAGTTTTTCACAATCTAACTACTATGGAAATGTTTTGTATAACTACACATGTACAACCTATATTGAATTGCTTGTCTTCCCAGTGGGGGTTGGTGAGGAGGGAAGAAGGGAAAGAATCTGGAAATCAAAATTTTAAAAACGAATGTATAAAATTGTTTTTTACATGCAACTGGGAAATAAGATATTCAGGCAATGGGGTATAGAAATCTATCTTGCTCTACAAGAAAGTAAGATGGAGTTAGGGGAGGACATAAGAGAGAACAAATTGGAGGAAGGCGTCTTCAGTATGCTTGCTCTGTTGGAGTGGGGGGTAAGGGAGAGACAAGGAGAAAATTTGTAACTCAAAATCTTATGGAAGTGAATGTTGAAAACTAAACATACATAGACAGAGGGTACAGGGTGAGTTGAATATGAAGAGATGATATCTAAAAAATAAAATTAAGAGGTGAGAGAGGAATATATTGGGAGAAAGAGAGAGAGATAGAATAGGATGAAGTATCTCACATAAAAGAGGCAAAGTCTTATGAAAATAGGACTATTTGAAAATTAGAATGTTTCAAACACAAGCAAATTACTGCATGAAAAAAAGAAAAATATTAAAATTAAAAGACCAAAAAAACCAACACATCTCCCAAACAACTGGTCTAGTAAACAGAGTCTGCCTGAAGGCCATGACCAAATCAAGTGCTCTGATAGCATATTTCAAATAATAATGAAGGAGACTAGAAAAAGTGATAGAATAGAAGGAAGCTCTCTGAAACAGATACTTAATATTAGGAATGATATTCTCATGGCATAGTGATCAAGAAATCCATGTAGAAACATGATTGTGGAATCATTCCAGGGGTGTGTATCCACAAGACGGACTTAACAGATTTATAGCTTTGCTGCTCAGAATCTAGAGCAGGACTGTGGAGTAAACCTATAGGCAAATAGCAAGGGCTTGGACTTCTCTTAACACACATACGTGTTCATATACATATATATATGCACACATATGTGTGTGTGCATGTGTGCATGTATACATACATATATATGTTCTGTGCTACCTAAAACGCTACCTTCACCTATGGATTTTTAATGTTTTCCTAGCTAGATGACAGATCAATTATCTCTATTTAATTTTCTTGTTGTTAGGAACGTGAAGGGGTTATTGCTTTATCATTGCACATGGTTTTTAAAGTAATGACTACAGTATTCAATTACTTTATGAACATGATTATATTCTAATAAAATAAACCTTTTAAGACAGATAAGGAATTCAATATTCCCTTTCTCAATTGCCTCCATTCACAGTTTTGTGAGAGACTTTCTGATTTAAATTTAGCCCTAGTCTTTTAACCATTATTCTTTTCTGAAGCATTTAAACTTTGAGAGAACCACAGTAGAGAAAGAATAAATGTTTTTATTGAAAAAAAAAATTCAGTTGCAGAAACGTAGAGTAAAAACCTGAAAATTAGACCAAGCTGAACCTGAGATCAAGTTGGCTGAGAAAAGATATTTGGAAAACTTTTTGTTTTTGATTTCAAGAAATCATTTCATTTATTTGGTGTAGAGTAATAAAGAGATATGGTTTACTGTGCAAAACTGTTAGCTGAATCTTTTATTCAGCTAATATTATGATGAGAATGATGTAGAAAGGCTCAAGCAGACTCTATCCTGGTGCAAACATTAGGGAAGACATGGACAAGAATGTCAGAGACTGGGCAGGCACAGATGGATTGTGATCTTCATGGTTGAGCTGTCTCCAGATTGAAGTGATAACCTCCCTTCCAATATTTGAGTAGTAGAATGAGCACTTGATAAGGGGTTGGTAGAGGCAACTTTCCCAGTTTACTTATATGTGTGACCTAGAACAAGTTCAAATAATGACTGTACTACAGATGTGTATCAGATGTGTAACCTACAACAATTCAGTTAATGTCACATTATTTTAGGTACCTTCTCTGTAAAATAAAGGAAATGAACTAGATAATCTTAAAGGTCCCTTTTGGCTCTTAGATCTTCAGGTGTAGATATGAACAATGGGACAGACAATATTGTTGTTGTTCAGTTCTTTTTTCAGTTCTGTCTGATGCTTTTGTGACCCCATTTTGGATTTTTTTTGGTCAAAAAACTGGTGTGGTTTGCTATTTCTTTCTCCATCTCATTTTGCAGATGTGGAAGCTGAGGCAAATAGTGTTAAATGACTTGTATAGGATCACACAGCTAGTAAGTATCAGAAGACAGATTTGAGCTCAGAAGATATGTCTTTCTGACTCCAGGCCTGGCACTCTGTCGTCTAGGTGCCAGCTAGCTGCCAGTATTACTTGTTTTTATATTAACAGTCCTTATCTAGCACATATATGTAGGATATGTATGCCCATGTAAGATGTATATGTATATGTATATATGATTTATGTCAGTATGGGCCATCTAAATGTATAGAGACATCTCATGGGTGACATCTCATGGGTGACATGGATAGGTATCTCTAGAATCTGGCCCTCTTCTTTCCAAGGGAGACATGATTTTCGCTTTGAGATGAATAAGAAAAGGGTTGTAGATGTAAATTTGATTCTTTCCTTT
This sequence comes from Pseudochirops corinnae, assembly GCA_028646515.1. NCBI lineage: Eukaryota > Metazoa > Chordata > Mammalia > Diprotodontia > Pseudocheiridae > Pseudochirops > Pseudochirops corinnae. The sequence goes on along the minus strand of JAQQSV010017767.1, from coordinate 3,176 downwards.
CTTGTCTCTAAGGAGTAGATTGAGCTACAAAGCTCTTTGCCCTCCCAAACATATTAAGTTCTGCTATAACATAACATGTGTTTCTAAATGTAACCAAAATCCAACTATAAAAAACAAGGCTTATGTGAAAAATTGGGTGAGAGGCACATTTAAAAATATTACCAGTGACACAATTTAGGAATCTAATCAAATTGGCACTCAAATAGTTAAGAAATACATGATTGCTACAATAAATAATAGAGGGATCAGGGCTGCTGGTCAGCTTGCACTTCAGTTCCCATGGGGCTGACAAAGTCTTTGACAAATTGGGCAGATTGAAACTCTTGACCTTGGGAGGTTATGACAGAAAGTGGGTGAGTGGTTTTAGGGACCATTTCTTCTCTGCTCACAGCTTAAACTGTACATGAAGATATACAGTAAGTGGTATTTTGCCTTGAAAAAGAACTGGTTTGCTCGTGGAAGTGGGTAAAGGAAGGGTTGTAGCTTATGAGTTATGAAGTGGTGCAGTTTACATTCTTACTGTTTCTTACAGACAAAAATTATACATAAACTAACATAAAATTTACATTATGTTTAAATTGTTCCTTAATATGTCACAAAAGCAATTGCATGTTTTTGGAATTGGAAAAACATTCATGTTTCCAAATAGAGACTGTACCTCTGATCTAAGGATATGGTGTTTAGGGGTTCAGAAGGAAATCTGCTTCCATTGTACCTTTTCAGGGCTCCAGAAAATAGGCCTTAGTTTTAACTTGACAGTTGAGCTACTTTTCCCCAAATATTTGTTATACAAAAGACCATTACAAAAAGCAAATAATGAATAAGCTTATTTATCCAAGAAAACTGGAAAACAAAACTTGGAGAAATTAAGTAGATTAGAGAAAATAAAAGTTTTGTTTTTGTTTTTGTTTTTTTTTGCTGGGAGTGGGGCATCTCAGCTTATACCAGTAGAGAAGCCCCTGTCTCACTCAAGGGGAAATTTGTCGTTGTTCAGTCATGTCTGACTCTTCCTAACACTATTTAGGATTTTCTTGAAAAGATAATGGAGTAGTTTGCCATTTCCTTCTCTACCTCATTGTATAGGTGAGAAGACTGAAGTAAACAGAGTTAAGTGACTTTCCTAGGGTCATGCAGCTAGTAAGTACCTGAAGACAGATTTGAACTCATGAAGAGTCTTTCTGATTCCAAGCCCAGTGCTCTATCTACTGCACCCCTTATCTTCCCCAAGGAGAAATATTCTCTGCAAGATCCCTCTATGGGGAGGCAAGCTAGAAGTCAGAAGTATGTTGAAAAACTCTCTTCCTCTACATGTCTGCTTTTTCTAATGTCTCTCTTTCCCCTCCCTGGAGAGCCTTCTGCCCATGTGTCTTTTTTGAAAGAAACTCTGGAAGCAACTCAGGGCCTCACTGAAGTATGTAGCATTGTGCTCAACATGCTCTCCTCCAGTCTGGAGTCCTTTTGGATATACCAACTATATTAAAATCACCCCAAACATTTTTGGAAGCACAATAACACATATTCATATTTCACATAAAAATGTTACTCCTTTTTCTTGGAAAAAATTATTTACTGGCTTTTCTGTTTAATTAGGATAAATACTCTCTTGCTTATCCAATTTGCTTTGCAAGCTAATTTTTTCTATAATTCAAAGCGATAAATTATAAACTCCTTGAAGGATAGGACTCTGTATTATTTTATCTTTGTATCTCTACTGCCTCCTCCATAGAGGCATACCTAATTTTAACTAGGTTCTCAGAAGGTTCTGCAAGTGGAGTGCAAACTCTGACTGACTACTGAATTTAAATAGCTTTGAATATGTTCTAGGAAATGGACTGACTGTTGGTCAAGGACTAGTGTAATTAAATACAAGAAGGCACAGTTCTCTGAATTGGTGCCTAGGTGATGAATTTTCTGTGCATAGAAGACCCCCTGAAAAAGATAAAATGCTTAAATGACCCTTAGTCTTTTTGATTTTGCCTTAACAGTGGCAGAAAAAAGGAACCTAGGGTGCTAAAAAAGATACTGTTTTTACATGTCTGCAAAAGTTTAAGTTCTAGTCAACATGTTACAGGTTTGTTCAACAGCCAACAACTTGATATACTGTGAAGGAACTAATCGCATCCTTATACACCAGAGGTTCCCAAAATTATTTGGCCTATTGTCCCCTTTAAAAAAATTTACTCATTGTCCCCCCCTGGAAATCTATTTTCTTTAACCTTTTAGCAGTTTAAAAAAAAATTTGTGTCATTTCAAAAATAAATTTAAAAAAAAATGACACATCTTAAATTTAAAAATTTGTTGTAAATTTGTGGGTTTTTTCCCCTGCATGGAAATTTTGATGATGCAATATTGCATCATGTAATCATATAGGATTGTATTGTAAACAAATCATTACACCGCATATTCCTGCTGGTGCATGCTGGACTTCTCAACAATGAGTGACACTTTTACTTGCCAACATTTGCTTGTTAAGACATGTTGGTAGATTTGACTATTGATGGGTTATAACTTGCATTTTGTATATTTGGAAAATAATGTAATCACTATGATTTTAACTCTGTTACTCAACAGATGAAACATGTATGAATGGTTTTTCAAAATTTTCTTTTCTTTTCTTTCCTTATACTTTCACCACTCTCTTATTTTTATTCAGTACTCTCCTTCCCCCCATCATTTCAGCACCCCCCCAGGAGGTGGTATCACCTACTTTTGGAACCTATGTATATACTTTATTTCTCAGGAAGCCATCCTTTTTAAGAGAAAAAGTAATTCAGCAAAACTAACACATCAATAAAATCTGACAGTATGTGTAACTTTACACACTCATAGTTGTCCATCTCTGCACATATGGATGTGCAGAGATGCTTTGCATGGTCCCACTGCTTCAGGCCATTATTTTAACATAAATATCTTCTGACTGATGCTATGTGGTTTGAACCATGAGGCAACAAAATCTAAGAATAGAAAATTGTCAATAATTCATAAAGGAACTTATTCACAATATGTAAGGCTAGAAATTGAGGGGAACTGGTCATGGGATGAGAATGAAGGGTACCAGATATAGTTTAATAGGTATTTATGAAATAGAGAAACAGAAACAAGTCTCTAAAATGTTGGGTAGAAAGTTTCCTAAAGGGTTTGTGAAAGGATATAGATGAAAACTGCACAGGAGGACA
>JAQQSV010017766.1:0-11533 GCA_028646515.1 Pseudochirops corinnae | reverse complement strand
GATTATGGACATGAAGCTGATCTTGATCAGGGCCCCTGGGACTGAGAGGATATTCTGGGTTGCAATGTTTTGGACCAGAGCTTTTTGTGCCTTTTTTTTCCTAATGCTCCTGAAAGGGATCCAGAAATCATGAACAATAATAATTCTCAGATGGTATAATCATTGAATATGACAAATAATTTTGACATGGTAACAGCAAAAAATTATTCTAAGGTATGAAGTCATCCCACTGAGCAAGATATGGGTGACCCTAGGACTGTGGGCTCTCCCTTCAGGAATTTCTTCAAGGAGGCTCAGGTTCAGAGGGAGATACTAGCATCCCAGGCTATCTAGGATATTGGAATGTGGCACCCCAGTGAGGAGCCATCATGAAGATGCCATTAAATGACTCTTTGACTACCATCACTTTGGACATGATTTTTGGGATCAAGGAAGTATCTGAAGCAGTATTTGTACTCAGGTCCTCCTGATTACAAATATAGCTTTTTTTTTTTCTCTTTCTGTGCCACCTTCCTTAGGTATTAGAGGACATCCTCTTTTTCTTTTTCCCAAATTCTAATTTTTAAGGAATTAGTTTCTTCACCAAACTTCTACACCTCCTTTTCTATTTGGTTAATCCTGCTTTTTTAAAGGCATTATTCTTTTCATTTTATTTTTGTTCCTCTTTTATCATTGGCCTATTCTGTTTTTTAACTTGTTTTCTTTCAGCGTTTTTTTTGTGTGTGTGTGCCTCCATTACTAAGTTGTTGATTCTTTTATTATTATTTATTGTTATTTTTTACATCACTCATTTCTCTTATTTTTCTTTTTCCTCTCTAATGTGATTTTTAAAAATCCTTTTTGAGCTTTTCTATGCCCTGAAACTAATTCATATATTTTCAAGGCTTTAGATGTAGTTGTTTTGACTTTGTTGTCTTCCCTACTACCCTATTAATTTTCTATAGTCATAATTATTTTCTGCTGTTTTCTCATTTTTGCAGGCTATTTCTTGACTTTTAACTCTATGCTAAAGTGTGTACTGCTTCCAAAAAGAAGGGAGCACTTTCCCAAGCTTCAGGTTTTTTTGTGCCCCTGTTTTCAGAGATAATTCTTGGGATCTAAAAGTTTTTATTTCTTCCAAGGTCATATGATCAATGGAATGTTATGTTTACTACTCTCTTGGCATATACTGTGGTCTGGGAGTGACCACAAGCATTCTTCCACTTTGGAACTATTACTAGAGTTTCAGCTCCCCTCCAGCCACAAACTCTGTTGTGCTAGTGCTCCTCCTTACCCTGTGATTGAGACAAGTATGGGCAATGCAACGAAGTCCTACCCATGCTGCCAGCAAAGAGCCTTCTGTAATCTCCTTGTTTGATTCTTTTACTATCTGTGGGCTGAGAGATCTGGAAACTTCCAGTACTACCACTGATTCAGTCACCTCCAACCCCTACTGCGGGTTTGCTGGAGTGTCACTATGCACTACTCTCACCTAGATGCAATAAATGTTTACTGTTAACCTTTTAAGTTGGACTAGAAAATCATTTCATTCTGTCATTTTGTGGGTTCTGTTGCTCCAAAATTTATTCTGAAGCATTATTGAAACTTGTTTGGAGGGATTTTTTCTTTCTGCCATCTTGGCTTTGATGCAACTCTAAGATTTTAAATAGCTCCAGTAGAATTCAGTCACTTCAACTAGTCTAAAGGTTAACAAAGCTTCCTAAGGTCTACTTGATTTCATTTTCCATGTGTTTGGCTTTAGATCAGTAACTACAGCATCATGGTTATTAGTGATTTTATGACCTCTCTTGTATTCTTCTTTTGTGTATCCTCTTAATCTCTTCTGCTCTTGTTAAATTCCCACCATTTTAATTGTTCATAATTCCATTTTTATGTGAAATGTTTCCTTGATATGTTTAATTTTCTTGAAGAGATCACTTGCCTTTCCAATTGTATTTTTTTCCTATTTCTTTACATTGCTCATTTAAGAAAACTTCTTTCCATATTATTCCCTGGAGTTCTGTATTTACTTGGAAATATCTTTCCCTTTGTCTTTTGCTTGTCACTTTTCCTCTTTCCTTAGTTATTTGTAAAGCCTCATCAGAGAGTCATTTTACTTTCTTGCTCTTCTTTTTCTTTGGAATATTTTGTTGTTGTTGCTAACTGTTTTATGATATTGTGAACCTCTGTTCATAGTCTTTCAGGCACTCTCTCTACCAGATCTAATTATTTAGATCTATTCATCACTTGTTCTTCATATACATAGGAGATTTTTCTTTTTTTTAGGTCGCACGTATATGGTCTAATAGTTTTTCCTTCTTTCTTCAACTTAAGTCTGTAATAAGAATCTCATAATCTGAGTATCAGCTCCAGAAATTGCTTTCACTGACTATATAGAGCTTCTCCAACTTTTATACTTCTTCAAAGTATATATATATATGTATGTATGTATATACACACACACACACACACACACACACACACACACACAAAAGAGGGGGAAAAAAGGCAAAATCAGAAGGCACATATGCATGCAATGAACATTATTCACCTGTTGACTTTGCTGAAAAATCAGAGGTCCATAGCAACAAATCCCAAGAGCCACATAGATAAGATACAGTGATATTTCTTTTGTTAAAGCAGCAGTCTTGGCTTGTTAATAATGAAGAGAATGGTATCTTGCAAGCTGGCCAGTCAAGCATTGAAGAAAAATGACTCAATACATTTTAAAAATCTGTGCAGTTTCTCTCCAATTATTTTTTAATGTGCCTTTTGACAAATTGTCAAGAGTGAAAGTTGGCAGATTTTACTTTTATGACCATTATATTTTGCATCCTGTCAAGGGTTGAGCTGCACAGCTCTGAAGAGCATGAGTGCAGTGGGAAAAAAGGGTCACCATATAGAATTTATGATGACAGGGCATCTATTGTCCTGACAGAAAGCAAATGTAGGAGGTGGTGTGATTCAGAATTGAAATGTCTTCTCAATGTCCATAAGCATCATGAATCATTGCTAGGAAAAGACTTTGAATGGAAAAGAAAAGCTATAATTAGCATAATATTGAAGGGTGGTGTATAAAATGCCAGTTGATTTCAGAACAATTTTGAGCTTATCTTATTTGTGAAACAAATCTCCTCAAAATCAAAAAGCAGGCATTTTTATAGTTATATTTATTTTTTGTAGTTATGTTTATTTTTATAAATAAAGTGAAGATGGTGCTTCAGTTTGTATTAGATACCTTTCCACAGAAGTTAAGATGACCTTTTTTCAAGGGAAATTACTGGAAAAAATAGAATTTATCAGTAGAATATAGAACCATGATTAGTTGTGAAATATTAAATATAGCAATATAATAAACAAAATATTGCAAAGCAAAGCAAGCTACAACTGTCACTTTTTAAATTGCCATTATGTGCTTTGGGCTTAGTATGTTTATTACCAGCATAATCCTTGGATCTAACTCCTCTAATTTTATTCCAATGTTCTTGATCCTAGTTCAAGCACATTCTGTTTCTACCAGCAACCTTCTCTGAATACTTACCCTACCACAATCTTTATCACAAAACTTCTATGCCCTTTTATATTAGTCTCAGATAATCCTAGATCTAGAGGAGGAAGAAACTTCAGAAATCACCTCATTTCAGCATCCTATTCTACAAATGAAGAAACAGACTGAGAAGGGATAAGTGACTTGCCTGTTGTTATGTAGGTAGTTCGTCTGAGAAAGGGTTCAAATGTAGGTCCTAAAACTTCTTAAAAATCATATGATTCTAAGCACCCATTTATTTTCTAAGAAATATATGATCAGAAAAATGAGGCATACCAGTTAAATAAAAGAAGACAACAGTATGACAGATGGACAATCTGAAAGACAGCATTCACAGAATGCTGAGTCTATGTCTGGTCAATTATAGTTGCTAATAGATTCTTAACAACTGATTGACCTTGAGAAAAGCACATTGAATGGATTCTTTATAAACTATTATGAGGCATAGACAGGAAGAATAAAAGATTAAAATGAATGGATGGGTTAAGATCCATACCAGTGAGGAGATTACCTAGATTGATGAGCTTGTAGATGCATTTAAATACTGAAATACTCTTTAGGAAGTAGTAGTAAGTGGTTTTGACCTTTATGTTTTAGTCTACAACTGCTATTTCAATTTCTAATAAGAATAAAAATTTCTTAAATATGAAAATCCACAGAGTTCTGGGATAATGGGACCAGCTTTGTAGATAACCAAAGAGATGAAAGTGACTTAATTTTATATCAGCAAATAATAGAATTCATCTTGGTTCTTACAGACATAAGCTAATATGTGTTTTAGGGTTTTGTTTTTTTCTCTCACACTAATCTGAGATAAGGGTATTTCTAAAAGTTTCCATTTCAAAATATTCTAACTTTATCTTAAAAGCTAATTTATATTATATAAATTATATATGTATGTATAGTTTATATCACTTCGAAAAAAATGAATGTACTCCCCCTATAATCCAATTAAGGCACAGAAAATATTATTCCTTAAGTTGCTTCTCATTTGACTATTTAATTCTGACATTGGTGCTTCAAATGGAATTATCTATTGCCTTAAATACTCAACTCTTCCAGGCCACCTTGACAATTACACATTCCAAAAGCTTGTGACAAAATACATACATATATATATACACATATATAACAAAGTTGTGATATGTGTATGCATCTATGTATGTGTCTATATATTTATGTATGTGTGTATGTATATGCACATACAATATGTCATATACACATAAACACATCTCTGTGTATAACTCTGTGTGTGTGTGTGTTTGTGTGTGTGTGTGTAAGTAGCTAAATGCCTCAGTTGACAGAGTTCTTGACCTGGAGTCAGGAAGGCTTCAGTTAAAATCTGGCCTCAGACACTTAGTAGCTGTTTGACCTTGAGCAAGTCATCTTACCTGTTTACTTAATCCACTGAGAAGGAAATGGCAAACCATTCCAATATCTTTGCCAAGAAAACATCATGGGCAGTATAGTATATGGGGTCACAGAGTCAGAAATGATTGAATAATGGAATAGCATATGCATGTGATATATATCGAGATATGGATATATGTATATCCATATCTCGATATATATCACATATAGGCATATATAACATGTGATAGGACTAGCCAGTTTTTATAATGAACTACAAGGTAGGTGTTGTAATATATAGAGTTCTGGACTTGAAATCAGAAGATTTGAATTTGTATTCTTGAAATACTTAATAGCTGTGTGACCTTGAGCAAGATATTTTCTCTTTGTGCCTCATTTTCCTCATCTGTAAAATGAATGGATTTCTTGATTTATAAGATCACTTCTAATACTAAATTTATGATTTTATTATTATGATGATAGAGTATATGTAATAGAGTATATGATTCATATTCTGTCTAGGTTACATACTGCCCATGTGACTTTGAATATGCTATTTAGCTATACTGAGACTCAAATTTCTTATTGATAAAATTATTAAATGAAACTAGATATTCTCCAAGGTCCCTTCCAGTTCTAAATCTGTTATCTGAGGCCTATAATGGGCTCGAAAGTAAAGTGATAAGGAAAAATCTTATGAGTTTTCATCAGAAGTCTCCTTTGGACTTGTAGATGAGTTTGTTAGAATGTAACTCTATTATTACATCACAAAATCACAGAATCATAGTTAGACGGTACTGCAGAGACGGTCTCCAAGAATCCCTTCTGTCATATCCCCAGTTAGTATTTTCTAGACAATGTAAAGACCTCCTTGAGGTATAACCCAGCATTTAATTTAAATTTTTTTATTATGAATCTAGTAATCATCAACAAGAAAGTATATTTCAGTGTAAAGGAGTGAAAAATAAGATTGTAAATCAAACCAAAAACTTCTCATATATAATGCTTTTTGCCATCTTATGTTTTAAAGTTGAATTTTTTCATTATATATTAAAATTTGAAAATGTAAAATTCTTCTATTTTAGAGAAATGCACATTAAAACACCTCTGAATCTCTACTTCACACCTATCAGAGTGGCTAATATGAAAAAAAAAATGGAAAATGCTGGATGTTGGAGAGAATGTGTGAATGTCGGGACATTAATGCATTGTTGATTGAGTTGTGAACTGATTCAACCATTCTGGAGAGCAATTTGGAACTATTCTCAAAGGAATAAAACTCTGCATACCCTTTTATCCAGCAATACCACTGATAGGTCTATATCACAAAGATAGTCATAGAAAGGTAAGAGGATCTATTTGTATAAAAAATATTTCTAGCAGTTCTTTCTATGGTGGCTAAGAACTGGAAATTACAGGAATGTCTATCAACTGGGGAATGGTTAAACAATGTGTGGTATATGATTGTAATAGAATATTATTGTGTTATAAGAAATGTCAAGCAGAATTATTTCAGAAAAACCTGGAAAGACTTACATGAACTGATGCATATTGAAGTGAACAGAACCAAGAGAACATTGTACACAGTAATAGCAATCTGTATGAGATCAGCTGTGAAAGACTTAGCTACTCTCAGCAATACAATTATCCAAGACAATCCCACAGGACTGATGATGAAGCATACTACCCACCTACAGAAAAAGAATTGATAGTTTGATTACAGCCTGAAGCATGTTATTTTAAAAATATATTTCATTTTTCTTTTGTCTTTTATTACAAAATGACTAATATGGAAATATTTTGCATAATTGCAAATGCATAACCTGTATCTGATTACTTACCCACTCAAGGAGGAGGGAGAGGAAGGAAGGAGAAATGAGTAGAATTTGAAACTCAAAATATTAAGTAAAAAATGTTTAAAAATTTAAAAAAAGGATTTTTTTTCTTTAAGCTTTCTATGAGGCTAAAATAAAAGAAAATAAACTTTTCCTTATTGTTTTTGAATTGGTATGGCAAATAACTACAGAGTGAGAACCATGATGGCTCTTTTGTTCACTCACTGGTATGATCTATTGTTTGATTGTTGCATTCTTTATCATTCAATTTCTTAAAATTACCTTTAAAAAAGCCAGTCTGCTTGGCTAACTACATTGAGTGAGTTAGCTGAGTAACTAATTATTGGCACATAATTATTAGGCATAGGGAAGCTAAGTGGTGTAGTGGACAGATTGATGGGCCTGGAATCAGGAAGACTCATCTTTGTGAGTTCAAATCTGGCCTCAGACACGTACTAGCTGTGTGACCTTGGGCAAGTCATTTAATCCCTATCTACCTCAGTTTCTCATTTGTAAAAGAGGGACACACTCAAGAAGAAAATGGCAAATGACACCATCTCTGCCAAAAAAAAACCTCAAATGAGGTCACAGAGAATAGGACACAAATGGATAAAAATAAAAGTTATTATTTACATTTGCTTTGCCTCCTAGAACTTAAATGAGAGTTTTTTTTTAAAGTGAAACACATTGATTTAAATACCATTATTTATACAATTTATAGATAGAACAAAAAGGGAGAGAAAATGTGTACTGTTAGGAACTAAAACTACAATAAAACTATGGAGCGAATAAAAAATAAGTGAGCAATTTGAAAAATTGGAAAATGAAAAGATACTCATTAATTGGGGGATGGTTGAACAAGTTATGGTATATAATTGTTATGGAATAGGCTACAGGAAATGAAGAGATGGATGGTTTAAAAAAATCATATATGAACTCCTGTAAAGTGAAGTGAGAAGAACCAGAAGAATATTGCAAATAGGTAAAACAATATTGTAACTATTACTGACTATGAAAGACTTAGCTGCTCTGATCAATACAGTGATCCAAGATATTTCCAAAGAACTTTTGAAGGAAAATTCTATCCATGCATTGAGAAAGAACTAATGACTTCTGATGCAAAGTGGAGTATATATGTTTTCATTTTATTTTTCTTGCTTTTTTGCAACATGGCTAACATAGAAATATTTTGCATGACTTCACCTTTATAATTGATATCATTTTTCTTGCTTTCTCAAGGGAAAGAGGAATGGGAAGTAAGGCAATGATTTGGAATTCAAAAAAATGCTGAAGTTTTATATATATACATAATGTTTAAAAAGAGAGCTAAAAAAAGAAAACAAAGTGTAGCCACTGAATCCATTGCCTGTTGTTTGATTACTTACCTGCAATAATAAGATGTCAGAGATCCATTCAAGAAAAGTAGAGGTGGAGAAAAGCTCAAAGTCTAGGAACTTTTATCTTCTTTCACTCCCATTGAAGCTCATGCCCTCAGGATAATGGAGGCGGGAAAATGGAGGAATTGAAAATGCTTCATTCAGATGTTCTGCTTATTCACCAAAGAAGTAGACCTATTAAAAATATGAGTCAAATATCAAACAAGAGCTGTGTTATATTTTTTTTCTGAATTTTTTTTGCTTGCTCTAGGGAAGAAAATTCAGAGTAGTAAATGAATGCAAATTGCATTTCATAGCATTCTTGGATTTAGAGCAATTCTATGTGATGTATAGCTTGAGATCTGAGAAGGTTATGTGAAGAAGGGTACACGCAAATGGTATAACTGTCTTACATAATATTTTATTGATTTATGACCAAAATAAAGAACTGTATACAAATAAGCATATTTTTCTATTACTGTGGAAGTAAACTTTATTATACAAATGTCATTTTATTGGATCTCAGGAAATGTAGCAAAAAGGCATGGTTAGACAGAAGTAAAAGATAATTTTTGATTGGGTCAATCTTTTGTAATCTATATGTCATTGGATAATAATAAAGCATCAGCCCTTTTTTAAACTTATTAAACTATTTTTTTTCTCCATCTGAGTTTGGACTTCTTTTAAATATATTTTATTTTTTTTCCCTCAATTACATGTAGAAACTACTTTTAACATTTTTTTTAATTTCAGCTTCAATTTCTCTACCCCTTTCTTTCCTCTCCCAATTTCCTGTGATGATAAACTATCTGATATAAGTTATACATGTGCAATTATGTAAAACATATTTTCATATTAGTCATTTTTGGAAGAAAACTCAGATAAAAAAGAAAAAAAGTGAAAAACAGTGTTATGCTGTGTGTGTGTGTGTGTGTGTGTGTGTGTGTGTGTGCATGTACGCGTATTGCTATACTCTGCATTCAGACTCCTTCAGTTCTTTCTCTGGAGATGGAGAGTTTTCAACATGAACTTTTGGGATTGTCTTGAACCATTGTTTTACTGATAAGAACTAAATCATTTAAAATTGTTCATGAACAATATTGCTATTACTATGTACAATGATTTCCTGGTTCTGTTGGCTTCACTGTGCTTCAGTTCAGTTAAGTCTTTCCAGGTTTATATGAAATAATACTGCTCATCATTTCTTACAGCACAATAGTATTCCATTACAAGATATTCTTCTATACCTAGTTTTTGTCACACTTTCAGTTTCCATAGCAGTTTGAATTTTTTAATTTTTAATTTTTTCAGGTCAAATAATAAGTTCTTATCCCAAGTGTGGATCTTTCGATTTCTTCAATATTACATTACTATGGTTTAACTATTATGTATTTTGTACCTAATTTATTCCATTGATCTACCACTATTTTTTTTAGCCTGTACCAGACTGACTTGAGGATTACCACTTTATAATAAAGTTTTAAATATGGTATGACTAAGTCATCTTTCTTCTCATTTTTTTGTCAATTTTCATGATTTTCTTGACATTTTGTTCTTCCATGTGATCAATGTAACAATTTTTTTTTCTGGTTGTATAAAAGGTTTTGGTAGTTTTATTGGTATGGCAATGGATAAGCAGATTAATTTAAAAAGAATCATTTTTTTATTGTTTTGTTTCAGCCTATACATAAGCAATCAAGGTTTTTCTCCAATTATTCAGATATGACTTTATTTGTGTGAATAGTGTGTTTTAATTGGGTTCATATAGTTCCTGGATTTGTCTGGGAAGGCAGACTTCCAAATATTTTATACTGCTATAATTATTTTAAGTGGAATTTCTCTTTCTACTGCTTGTGGGTGAACTTTTTTTTTTTTTGGTAATATGTAGATATGCTGATAATTTATATGGACTTGTTTTATCTTCCACAATTTTGTTAGTTATTCATTATTTTGACTAGATTTCTAGTTGATTCTCTAAGATTCCCTATCTATACCATCATATTATCTTCACAGAATGATAGTTTTGTTTTCTCATTGCCTATTTTTATTCCTTCAATTTCTTTTTCTTTTTTTTATTTCTATAGTTAATGGTTCAGTTATAATATTGAAAAATAGTGCTTATAATGACCATCCTATTTAACCCAAATTATGTTGGGGAGGATTCAAGTTTATTTCAGATAATGCTCAGTGGTGATTTTAAATAAAAAACTACTTATCATTTAAAGGATAGCTCTATTTATTCCTTCCCTCACTACTGTGTTTTTTTTTTAATAAGAATTGGTATTGGGGGCAGAGCCAAGATGGTGATGTAGAAGCAGGAAAACTCCACAGCTCCCACATAACCTCATCAAATACCCATAAAATATTACTCTAAATAAATTTTAGGGCTCCAGAACTCACAAAATTACAGAAAAGCAAATCTCATGCTGAAGGCAGCTCAGCAGGCAGGACAGGAAGGACTCAGCGCAGCATGCTGGGTGCCAAAACCAGCCCAGCCTGAAACCGCAGCTTAGCCCCAGGGCCACCAGGACAAGCCACAACTGGAGTCTTCAGAAGAGTGGATCAATGGCAGCTGTGTTGATTTCCAGAATTATCAACCCATAAGAAGTAAGGACTAAGTGAAAGGTTAGCAGAACTCAAGCTAAATTTGGGGGAGAGGATATGGTTGAACTTCTGCCAAGGCAAGGAAGCAACAGAAGTGGCAGCCCTGAGGCTGCTTCCATGTGGCTGCTTTAGAAGCTCCTGGCCTGCAGATGGCAGGGTGGCCAAGCAATCATTCAGAGGCTAAGTGCTCTTGCCTTGAGCTGCCTAGATTGGGATTGTGGTCTGGGGTGGTGGTATTGAGGTGCGTTTTCAGTGAGCCAAAGCTGATGGGGGCAGAAGCAGCCTCTTAATAGCTACAGCGGCTGCAAAAACTGCAGCAATTTGGGACAGACCTTTCCCCTCTGGAAGCAAAGTTCCACAGAGCTAAAAAGTCAAGTAATTGACTGGCAACATGAGCAGGCAAAGGAAGTAAAGTAAGAAGAGCAATCTAACTTTGGATTCCTTTTTTTGGGGACAAAAAGGATCAAAGCATGGAACAGGAAGAAGATAACATAGTCAGAACTCCCACACAAAAAGCTTCCAAGAAAAATGTAGACTTGTTACAAGCCATAAAGCAGCTTAAGAAGGATTTTGAAAACCCAATAAGAGAAGAGGAGAAAATTGGGAAGAGAAATGAGAATGATGCAAGAAAATCATGAAAAGACAGTCAACAAACTGACTGAAGAAAATAATGCCTTAAAAAATAGATGAACTCAAATGGCAAAAGAGGCCCAAAAAGCCAATGAGGAGAAGAATGTCTTAAAAAGTCAAATTTGCCAGATGGAAAAAGAATCTCAAAGGCTCACTGAGGAGAATAATTCCTTCAGAATTAGAGTGGAGCAAATGTTAGCAAATGACTTTAT
>JAQQSV010017765.1:0-11533 GCA_028646515.1 Pseudochirops corinnae | reverse complement strand
GGCCTGTGGACTGCTTGCAGCCTGCCAAAGTGTACTGCAAAGCTGTATGTTCTGCAGGCCCGTTTTAGAACATAGAACATCAAGTTTCAGAACTGAAAGGGCCCCTTAAGAATCATGGGAAATGGCATGAATAAAAGAAGAAGGCACGGAGATGGGTGAGCACCAGGCTTGTCTAGGGGAAAGAAATTTGTCCAGTGGGACTGGGGGCTAAGGAATTCTTGTTCCAATATAAAACAAAGCTCATTTCCTTTCCCCTCCCCCATCTTCTGGTCAGCAACAGGTAGGTGCCATCAATTGTCCTTTGCAGCTAGCAACCACTAAGGGCAAATGAGTCTTGCACTGAAACCAAAAAACATTTTCCTTTTAAAAATATTCTCTGATTCAGGCTGATCTGTCCCTGTTAGTCCTTTCGAATGAAGTTTTCTTGTTTTTCTGCATCTTCTCTGGGCTCTTTGGCTTATCAGATTTACTGTGGCCTAGAGGAGTTAAAGCCTAAAGACAACAGAAAAAGAACGGGATGTGTAGCCAAAGAACTTGCCGACCCAGCCTGTTCTGTTCAGCAGGTAGTTATTAGACACCTGAACACATTGTGACCAGAAAAGCATCCTAGGCATTCAGCAAGGTGCAGAGGGAAGAGAGCTGGCTTGGAGGCTGGGACCTGGCTTCATATTCTGCCATAGCCTCTTACTTGCTGGATGACCGGGCCCAGCAATTCACTTAGCCTTTCTGGATCTCAAATTCCTCCTCTGGAAAATGAGGCAGTTGGACTAAAATGACTTCGGGTTCTTCCAGAACCTGGTTTGATGATCCTTTAGATCAGGGCAACCCCATCCTTTTGTAGATGGGTGAATGTTAAGCAACTTGTCTTGGTAATTCAGGAGCAGATCTTAGATGAGAATCAAGGAAGAAATTTAGATTGAGGAGGGCCTTTAGAACACAGGATGTTAGGGCTGGGAAGGCCCTTAGAACACAGTGTCAGAGCTGGATCTGGCCCTTAGAACACAGAGGGTCAGAGCTGGGAGGGTCCTTAGAGCTTAAGGTTTTTTCTACTTTACCACATTGAATCTCAGATCTACCAGAGAGTCTATGGGGGTCTCTCTGTCTTTCTCCTCTTCTCCTTTCCCTCTCTTTCTCTTTTTCTCTCCTCCACACCTGTACCTCTCCTCTCTCTCCTCCCTCCTTCTCTCTCCCCTCTTTCTCCTTTTTTCTCCTCTCTGTCTCTCCTCTCCCTCCTTCTCTCCTTTTTCTCTCCCCCTCTCCCTTCCTCTCTCCTTCCCTCTCTCTGTCTCTATCTGTCTCTGTCTCTCTCCTCCCTCCCTCATCCCTCATCCCTGTTTCATCCACAGCCCGTCTCTTTGAGCTGGAACAAATATTCGGATGGGAAGTTGCTGTTCTATGACCCCACGCTCCTAACAGCCATCCGGAATGATGAGGACAAGGTGGTTCGAGAGTTCTGGCGACTGCTGGCTCTGTGTCATACTGTCATGGTGGAAGAGAAGGATGGTGAGAGGTGCCCTGTCCAGGGGAGCAGAATGGGGTGGGGGGAGCCAGCATCAGCAGGTCTTTGTGAAGAAATGGGGGAAATGAGATTGTTGAGCTCTTCTTTCATTGGGAGATGCAGGGAAGTGGCTTGGTTTCTATTTTATTTCATTGGGAACACTGTGGGAAGGTATGCTTTTAATTGCTTTGCAAACCTTAGTACATCCTATTTGAAATGCTTGTCGTCAGGAAGACCCAGGTTTAAATTCTGTCTAAGAAACTTGCTTGTGCGATCCTGGACAAGCCACCTCGCTCTCTCAGCCTCAGTTTCCTCATCTGTCAAATGATGAACTAGCCAACTGCTAGAGTCCCTTCCAGCTCTAGGTCAATGGTCCTATGACCCAAATGAAGAAAACGCTTGTTTTTGCATTCCCAGTGACTTATATACAGCAAGTGCATAATTAATGCTTTATGCTTTTATTCACTTAAAGTAGCCATGAATTCGGTGACTTTAGGCTGAGACAGGCTCAGAGATGGACATTAGTTAGATATTCGTGAGGTTACTAGAAAGGTCAGGGAGTAGGGAATAAGCATTTACTAGGGGCTTACAAATGTTATTTCATTTGGAAAGGCAGTGAACTCGTTTGCTTGGGAAGGAAGGGAGCGAGCACCTTAGAACATGGACTTGCACAGATCTGCAGTTTGGGGCTGGAAGGACTGTGATAAGCCATGAGTCTAAGTCCTCCTTCTTAGGGCTGAGGAAAGTGAGGCCCAGAAAAGTCAAGTCACTTGCCGAAAATCACACATATAATTAGTAGCAGGGATCTAGTGCCTTTCAGTGGCACTGACAGGGTCCTTGAAGTGTAGAATATTAATGTAAGGAGGAGACTTAGAACCCAGGATGTCAGAGCTGGGAGGGCCCTTAGAACCCAGGATGTCAGAGCTGGGAGGGACCTTGGAACACAGGATATCAGAGCCAGGAGGCCCCTTAGAACACAGGATGTCAGAGCTGGGAGGGCCCTTAGAACACAAGATGTCAGAGCTGGGGGGGCCCTTAGAACACAGGATGTCAGAGCCAGGAGGGCCCTTAGAACATAGGGTGTCAGAGAACAGAATGTAAGACTTGGAAGAGTCCTTGGAACATAAAAGTTTAAAGCTGGGAGGGCACTTAGAACACAGGGTGTCAGAGCTGGGGGGGCCCTTAGAACACAGGAGGTCAGAGCTGGGGGGGCCCTTAGAACCCAGGATATCAGAGCCGGGAGGGCCCTTAGAACACAGGAGGTCAGAGGTGGGGGGGCCCTTAGAACACAGGAAGTCAGAGCTGGGGGGGCCCTTAGAACACAGGAGGTCAGAGCTGGGGGGGCCCTTAGAGTGTAGAACCCAGAACAATGAGGGCCCTTAGCATGGAGAAGGTTTGCTGGAAAGCCTTTCCTGAGGCCCCTGGTTGCTTCTATGCTCTCTCAGTCTTCTGAAATAACCTGGTTTTTATTGATTTCTTTAAAAGCTGTAGGGCCTGAATAGGTTGCAAGCACCCCGAGGCATGGGACTGTCGGGTTTCTGTCTCCGTTTCTCTAACCCTGAGCACAGTGCCTGGTGTATCTAGCTACTTAACAAGTGTGTCAGATCGGTGGCATACAATGGGTCACAATGTGCTGATAGACTACCGTTAATGCAGCACACCTAGGCTTGCAGAGCCCTTTGTATGTGCTTCATCTCATCTGTGCCTCACAAGAAATGGGTGACACGGGCAGTGTAGGGACATTATTATCCCCATTTCACAGATGAGCAGACACGCAGAGATAAAATGGCTTGGCTATGACCACAAAGCTAGAGAGAGTCTGGGGCAGGATTTGAACCTTGCACTTCCTAACTCTAAATCCAGTGCTCTCAGTAGCTGAGTAGTAGTAGTGGCCTGAATGAGGGAGCCACTATGATCCAGACTCTGGGTTACTATGGGCCTCGCACCAGGACCCAGATGGGCGCTGGACCTGGCAGAGCAGACCAGAGCAGCTCTGCCCCCTCCCCCAGGAAGCTGTCACCTGAGTCTTGGAGGTTGGCACACGACCTCCTAGGACATGCTGTTCTGAGGTGTTTCAGAGACTCCCTGGGGGGTACATGCCTAAGGCTGAAGTGACCTCTCTGAGTCAACACACAGGGGCACTTGAATTTCTTCTCTCCTGGAGCCCCTGTGGCTGCCTGGCAGCCAAGATCCTTGTTCTCTAAGGACCCAGGGTCTGTATGTCCACCCCCTTTACTTTACAGGTGGCTCAGGAAAGAAGTCCAGCACTGTGGAAGGAGCAGCGGATTGAGTTCAAGTCCTGACTCCGGGCAGGTGGTGATGCAACGCATATGCTGGGCCTGGAGTCAAGAAGACTGAGTCCAAATCTAGTTTTAGACTCTTAGTAGCTGTGTGCCCCTGCTCAAGTCACTTAAGCCCTTGTGTGCTTTGGTCCCCTCATCTGTAAGATAGGGATAAGAGCCCTTACCCCTCCCCTCCCGCCCCCCCCCCCTTGTGAGGATCAAGATATATAAAGTGCTTAGCACATTGCCTGGCATACAGTAGGCACCCAATAAATGTGTGTTTCCTTCTTTCCTGTCCAACCTAGGCAGCAGGAATTCGTCAGGCTCTCACTTGGGGTACTCCTCCCCCTCCTGCTTTTCAGGTTGTTTTTCAATGTGCTGTCTTCACGGTCAGACAGTAAGCTCCTTGAGGGCAAGTGACTTAATAAATAATAAGCACTTAATAAATGCTTATTTCCATCTCTCCTATCCCACCCAGGCTGCCAGAATCCATCATGCTCCCCATTTGGGGGGCTCCTCCTACCTCCACCCCGTTTTTAGCATCTTCTGCATGTTGTCTGACTGTGAGCTCCTGAGGGCAAAGGCTGTCTTTTGTCTTTCTTTGCATCCTTGTGTTTAGCATAATGCCTGGCACACTTGTTCTGTCTTTTCAGCTGAGATGCCATTTTTTGGGGGGGAACCCATTTGGGGTTTTCTTGGCAGAGATACTGGCGGAGTTTGCCATTTCCTCCTCCAGCTCATTTTATAGATGGGGAAACTGAGGCAAACAGGGTTAGGTGACTTGCCCAGGGTCACATAGCTAGTAAGTGTCTGAGACTGGATTTGAGCTCAGGAAGATGAGTCTTTCTGACTCCAGGCCTGGAACGTTATCTTATTCTAACTTTCCTTGCTCCTGGTCTATGTCTCCTCTCTTTAGGCCAGCTGGTCTACCAGGCAGCTTCTCCGGATGAAGAGGCCCTGGTGACAGCCGCTCGAAACTTTGGCTATGTTTTTCTATCCCGGACTCAGGACACCATCACCACCAGTGAGCTTGGTGTAGAGAGGACCTACCAGGTGCTAGCCATGCTGGACTTCAGCAGTGTCCGAAAGAGGATGTCTGTGCTCGGTAAGCATGGGGGTTCTCTCTCACCCCCGACAGCCTGAAGAGAGGCTAGAGAGGGAGATTCTTTGGTTTATCTTTATACCTCACCTCTGTTTAAGTGTTTTCACATATAGGGAACAGTATTTCTCTTTAGTGGGGGGAATGGAAACCCCCTCCACTGACCCAGATTGATAACTCATCTGTAATTTAGAGTCTGGGAGAACTGCCAGGGGCACTTGAGTGTCTCTTCCAGGATCCCAGTAGCATTTTGTAAGGGATGGGACCCAAGCTCCCACCTACCTGCTTCCTGCCTCTCATTCCACTAGGTTGATCTATTAAGTCATTTCCGTAATAAAACCAAAGGTAGTGTTTTCCTCAGTGTTACATTGTTTTGAAAGTCCTGTTCTTCTCCACAAGTTGCTGAGTGATAGATAGAACTTCCTGATTTTTGTCCTGGGCTGATCAGTTAGTTGAACATACTGTACCTTGACTCCAACATAGTGATGCCCAAAGGACAACCAACCAGCCAAGGCAAAAGATAACTACCTAAAAAGCTTTGGAATCGTGACAAGGATTGTGCTGCCTCTCACAAAAATATTTTATTTATTGTTTTACCCCACATTAGTATCAGTATTATCCATGATTCCATTAGTATGTCTTTTTCTTTCATCAGTGAAGACTGTCACCTTCTCTCTGTCCCAGACTAACATCTTCATGAGGAAAAAAACATCCCTGTTGATCAGGCCTCTGGTGATGAGAAGCCCTGTGTGTACCTGGGAAGTGTCCCTTGGACACCCACTGATAGGATCATAGATTAAGACTTGGGAGACACCTCAGACACTATCTAGTCCCATTGTGCATATGAGGAAACTGAGGCCTAGAGAGGTTAAGGGACTTGCCCTTGGTCACGTAGGAAGTAAAGGTCAGGTGGAATTTGTAGAACTTGAACCAAATCTCTCATACCAGCCCATTGCTAGACCTGTCCACAGCTTGGGACCCATTAGAGTTTCTTTGGCTAACATTGCCTTCAGGAGTTCAGGATCTTGTCCTTTCAGTGAGGAGGTGACAGAGAGATTCATCTAGGAAGGAAACAAACAGGAACCAGATAGATTGGGGATCCTGAGACCCAGAGATGGGAAATGACTTGTCCTAGGTCACATAGCAAGATGTTGGAGGGTAGAGAAGGATATTGAAATCCAGGTCAATAGATATCGCAAGATTGCTTCTTTTCCTCTGTCCTCAGGTTTGTGGAAAACAATTAGATTTGTTCTGCTTGGCCCCAGTGGTCAGTAGTAAGAGGGGAGAGAGGGTAGTTACAGACAGAGATACAGACAGAGGCTCTTTGTTAGGAAAAATGTCCTGACAGTTAAAGCTGTTGCCATGTGGGCTGCTTTGGGAGGTACCGGGTTCCCCATCACTGGACGTCTCCAAGCATAGCTTTGTTGGGGGTGTTGTCCTGGGAGGTCTCTTCCCATGCTGAGATTCTGAGGTTCTCTGCTCAAGAAATGCTTGGAGACCCACTGTATACTTCTGATCCTGCTGATGCATGTCAGTCACCATGCCCAGGGTCTTAGTTTTTTTCTCTAGGGGTTGGGAACAATCATGTAAAAGATGGAGAGGGCAGGGAGGAGAGGTCTTTCCAGCTAGTTGCAGCTCTGAGGGATGCCAATAGCCCTGGGCCAAAGTTGGGGAACCCTCCTGAATCCATAGTTCTGAATGTTCCTTGCATTATTCCCTGGGGACCCACTGAAGACACAGGGGCTCTTTTCTCCCCATAGTGAGAGACCCTGAAGGCACAATCCGGCTGTACACCAAGGGAGCAGACACTGTGATCTTTGAGCGGCTTCAGCCAGGATGTCCTAGTGAGCTTGCTACTGAGAAGGCCCTGGATGTGAGTCCCTGGGGCCTGGGATAGGGAGGAGGAAGGAGTTTCTCATGTTATTTTGTCCCTGGTCTTCCTTGGGTGGCTAATCCTTCGTTCAACTATGAAAAGCAAAGAGCCTTGGACTGAGAGTCAGGAGGCCTGGGTTCTAGTCCTGCCTTTTCCATTGAACTGATATACCATCTTAGGAAAAGATTTCCTTTGTGGCTCAGTTTCCTTACCCATAAAATAAGAAGCTGGAGCAGATGATCCCTCAAGTCCATTTTATTTTTCATATTCTATATTCTGAGATGTCTTTATAGATGAGGAAACTGAGGCAAACAGGGTAAGGTGACTTGCCCAGGGTCACACAGTTAGTAAGTGTCTGAGGCTGGATTTGAACTCAAAAAGATGAGTCTTCCTGAGTCCAGTCCCAGCATTCTATCTTTTTCTAGTCCTCCTTCCTCCCTGTCTGTCTCTTCTATTTAGGCCAGCTGGTCTATCTCTGTTATGTTTTATGGTCTATATTCTAAGGACTCAGCTCTGACATTCCACATTCCATGTTCCCTCTCAGCTCTGACATTCTAGGCTCTGCGTCTCTTGGAGCTTTGACTTTCTATGTTGTAAGGTCCCTCCCTGCTCCTCCTGCCTTCTGATGGCCCCTTCTTAGTCTCCTCTGCAAGATCTTCATCCGGGTCACTGCCACTGACTCTGGGTGTCTCCCCCCTACCACTCTCTCCTGGGCCCGTTTCCATCTATATGAGAGGTTCTTAACATTTTTTTGTGCCTTGGACTGCTTTGGAAGTCTGATGAAGCCTAGGGACCCCTTCTCAAAATAAATGAATTTAAATACATATGTTAATTAAATGTGTATATTAAATTAAATATGTACTTAAATGCATTAAAATGTGTAGTATTTTTTTTTTTGCTTTTTGGAGGACAGTTGGGGTTAAGCAGCTTGCCCAAGGTCACACGGCTAGTGAGTGTTAAGTGTCTGAGGCCAGATTTGAACTCAGGTGCTCCTGACTCCAGGGCGGGTGCTCTATTCACTGTGCCACCTAGCTACCCCATTATGTTGTATTATTAAAGGAACCTTCTCTGGAAGAGATGGGAAAGCATAAGACCCAATCCTGCTCTCAGTAACCTGATAGTCTAAGGGGACAAACAGAATGAACAGATGTGAATAGTGTGACATGGAAATAGTTAAGATCTGAATGAGGGAGTTAGGGAGTTAGTACCATATGGGTTGGTTCAAAAGATGGGGAGCTTTGGTGTGGAATGGAGCAGTTAAGGAGAGCTTTTTAAGGCCAGTGGGGCTTGAACTGGACCTTAATCAGTTAAATCAATCAATATTTACTAAGCACCTTCAAGTGAGCGCCCTGCCAAGCACTAGGGCTACAAAGAGACTGACGTCCCTGCCCTCAAGGAGCTTACCTTCTAATGGGGGAGACAGTATGTACAAAAGCTATAGACAGGATAAATGGGAAACCATTAAGGGAGGGAAGGCCCTAGAACTAAGAGAGGCTTGTTTTTAAGTGACGTTGACTCACATTTGTCACCATTTTGTTATTGGACCCAGACCTATGGTTTCCGTAGCCTAGGAAAGTTCAAATGACGAAGCGCCTGTTACCAATGCTGCGCAGCTTACACTCCTCTCTGTACAGGTGCCCCTGCGCTCAGAAGGAGTTGCCTGGCAAGAGAAAGAACAGAGGTGCCAAGGCTTATTTATGGTCTGATGAACTTCTGATTTAACCCTTAACTCTCTCAACCCAGTTTTCGAGCCTAAGGCCCAGGGGTGGGGAAGCTGGGGCCTCGAGGCCACACATGGCCTTCTAGGTCCTCAAGTGTGGCCCTTTGACTGAATCCAAACACTCTGAGTAGAGGTGAAAAAAGGTTAGTTATTCCTTGGGACTTGGGGTTCATGTTGGAGAGTCTTTATATCTTCGAAATGGGCCAGCAGGTGATAACCAGGGGTTAGAGTGGGAGCTGATGTGGGAGGCAGGACAGGCCTTGTTTTTTTGTTTTTAACTATTTTACAAATGAAAAATTGAAATGGAGACTCAGAGGCATAAATAACCTTATAGTCAGATGGGTGGTGAAGTAGCAGTTAAAATCAAAACAATATCTATTAAGTTCCCAGTACCTGCAAACTCTCCTGGTGAGGACAGGGCTGATTGGCCTGGGCGGGGATGGAGGGCTGGGAGGCCTTTGGGGGTGAGAGGGAGCCCTAGAGGCCTTTAGGCTTGATGGCTAATGAGACCAGCTGGCCTTCCTCCTCCAGGCCCAAATGCAGGCATCACAGAGTCTCTAGGCCTCTTGTTGCCCAGCAACTGTCTGTCCCTAGGAGTTCCTTCCAGGGCTCAGGACATGCTGCCTCCTCCTAAAACAAAAGCCCAGGGGACCAGGGGCTGAAATTCTTCCTGGGGGGACACTGGCCTCCATTCCAGTGGGCTGGGGCAGATTCATACTCTCCACATCCAGGCAGTGGACAGCGGCTCTTTGCTGGTCCTGAGTACCTTCCTGGCCATTCCCATCTAAATCTCAACTCTGCTTGTTGTTCAGGCCTGTCTGACTCTTTGTGACGCTGTGAACCATACTTCCATGAGGTTTTCTTTTTTTTTTTTTTCCATTTTGGAGGGGAGAGGGCAGAGCAATTGGGGTTAAGTGACTTGCCCAAGGTTACACAGCTAGTAAGTGTTAAGTATCTGAGGTCAAATTTGAACTCAGGTCCTCCTGACTTCAAGGCTAGTGCTCTATTTGCTGTGCCATCTAGCTGCCCCCCATGAGGTTTTCTTGATGAAAACAGTGGAGTGGTTTGCCATTTCCTTCTCCAGCTCATTTTACAGGTGGGGAAACTGAGGCAAACAGGGTTAAGTGGCTTGCCCAGGGTCACACAACTGGTGGGTATGAATTCAGGTCTTGAGCTATATCCACTGAGCCACCCACCTACCTCCTTTGTGAGTTTGGGCAAATTGGCCTTGGTTCCTTCCTCTGTAAAATGAGGGAGTTGGACCCCATGACCCCTCTGTGTTCCCTCTTAGCTCTAAATGTGATGATCCCAGCTCAACAAGTGTCGAGCCCCTGCTGTTCAGCTGAATGAGTGTTTCTATAGGGAGGGCTTAGTTGTCTGGAGGCCCAGTCTTGGGGCCTGGAAATATACACAATTAAGGTACATGCCCAGATCTGTGCCAGGTCCTGTCAGGGAGCGGGGGCTTGAGAAAGGAGGGGATTTGGGGCAGTTTTCCCCTTTGTAAAATGAGGGGGGTAGGCAGGGCCCACACAAATGCTGGCTCGGTTGGACTGAGCTGAGTAGCAAGATTCCTAAGGTCCTTTTCAGATTGAATAATGAAGGTCCTGGGATCACAGGTGCAAGGTCCAAGGATCCTGGGGAGTTTCTGCCCTCGAGGAGACATCAGTCTGGCTGGGGGGGGGACCCTTATAAGGGCTCTTAGGGGTACCTCATAATCATTGCAGAATGAATGCATGGGTAAATGAATACATTTATTAAGTGCTTACTGTTTACCAGGCATAAACAAAGTATAAGAGTCTTGCCCTCAAGGAGTTTACATTCTAAGAGAAGATGGTCCATTTAGGGGAATCATAGCCAGGGGATGGCTAGGTGGAGCAGTATATAAAGCACCAGAACTGGAATCGGGAAGACCTGAGTTCAAATCCAACCTAAGATACTTTCTAGATCTGTGACCCTGGGCAAGTCACTTCTCCCTTCTTTGCCTCGGTTTCCTCATCTGTAAGATGAGCTGGAGAAGGAAATGGCAAACCACTCCAGTATTTCTGCCAAGAAAACCCCAAATGTGGTCACAGAGACTTGGACGTGACTGAAATAACTCAGCAGCCACTGCAGCCAGGGAGAGGTGTTTCGGTCTGAGGAGTGACTGTGGTAAATAGAGTCATAGGGCAATTGATAGAAGCATTCTCTCCAGGAATGGTAGGATCGAATGATCAAAGTTCTTAGAGCTTTCCTTTCTCATGGTTTCTCCCATTTGTTATGATTCTTCTATGCAACATGACTAATGTGAAAATGTGTTTAATAGAAATATATGTGTAGGGGTGGAGCCAAGATGGCGGCGTAGCAGCAGCAACATATCACAGCTCTCACATAGCCACCCCAAAAAACCCATAAAATATGACTCTAAACTAATCCTAGAACTCCAAAACGCACACAAACATACCTTCCACTAAAGTCAGCTCGGCTACGAGGAACCATATCAGCTCTGCGAACCGAAACCAGCCTGGCCTGAAGCGCGGTGGAGGAGCCTCTCTGGTGAGCAGATTAGCGGCAGCTGCGAGCAGCGTTCAGACTAAGCGATTGTTCTGAGGCCAGTGCTCTCGCCTTGAGCGGCCTGGATCTGGATCGTGGTCTTGAGCTTTCGGTTCTGGAGTCTTCATTATCCAGCGAACTGGAAGTAAGTAGGAAGGGACCCAGCACCTTCCTGAGAGCTACGGCAGCTGGGGGGACCCCAGCGATTTGGGACAGAGCTTTCCCTTCTGGAAGCAGAGCCCCATAGAAATTTAAAAAAAAAAATCAAATCACGGTCTGAACAACCATGAGTAAGAATAAGCATAAGAAGCAAAGTAAGAACAGCTCCCAAACCCTAGATTCCTTCTTTGGGGAAAAGAAAGATCATGGGAGAGAGAGGGAGGAGGAGAGCGCAGCCAGAGCACCCCCCCATGGGCCTCCAATAAACATGAAGAATGCCTTAAAGCTGGAGATGAGCTGAAGAAGGATTTTCAAAACCAAATAAGGGAAGTGGAAGAAAAATTGGGAAGAGAAATAAGAATGTTGCAGGAAA
>JAQQSV010017764.1:0-11534 GCA_028646515.1 Pseudochirops corinnae | reverse complement strand
CATGATAGTGTTAGACTAGCTAACCTTTAAGGTTCCATTTTATCTCTAAATTTCTATAATTCTGTGATTGCAATTTTGTACCTGGAAGAACACATGGGATTATATCTTTCTGGGTCACTCAGAGTTCCAATTCAAAATGAAAGGCCAAAGTGATGTAATGAACTATATGCCTTCCCTGCCAAGATATACTTTGATTAGGGTCAAGGTATTGAGAACCTTACTTCACATTAAGCAAGTTAATTGGAGAAAAACTTGACCATACAGAATTGAGTTCTAAAATGTCATCTAAAATATTCCTTCTAGTGTTCTTTCAGCATATTCGGTTATGGCAGGTAGCATGGTTTAAAGGATAAAGAGTATTTGGTTTTCTAAGACCTCAGTGTGAAACTTTTCTCATACAATAGCCATAACCATGAACAAGTCATTCAATCTCCTGTTCTCTAAAATGGAGATAAAAATTGTCTATACTACCTGCTTCACAAGCTTATTATAAACATTTTGAAAATGTTATTAGCTATATACATGTGACTTATTATTTTTCAGTAAGACCTTATTAAGTTGTCTGACAGCAGTCAACCCAAAACAGAAGCCTCAGTTGACATTTCTGTAGACACAAAGTCACCAGAAATGAGCTTTTTGATGCCAGGGTATATCAGCAAGCACCCTAGCATACTCAGGGTGGCTGCTAGCACAGGTTCTTAGATCTGCTTTTCTAAAGGAAAGTAACTCAAAACGGGTTAATAATCTTACTTTAATCAATCAAACATGTATCATTTACCTAGTACAGGGGAAAAAGTCAGCACCCTGAACTTCAGAGAATACAAACAGAATACAAAATACAAGTTACAGGCAGATAGAGAAACAGATCAGCAGACAGGCTTCCAACCATCTGACCATCACTTCCATACTTATTCAGTTACCAGAGAGGGAAGCATCAACATCTAGATTTTTCAAAGCCAGGGGACTCAACAGCTTCCCAGAGTCTCCTCTGGCCAAATCACACAACTCTTCTCAAAATGAGCCCCGAAGCAAAACCTCACATCAGCAGTATATATAGCCTTCCCTGGATCAGAGAATGTCACAGCCCTCTTCATCCACTGCCCAATCACAAAGCAACAAGGCGTGGGCATTCCTGAAGAACAAGCTTCCTGCCACAGGCTCCATGTGACCACATTCAGCCTATTAGGGGGCAGAGTATACTTTCAAATCTGGGAAGGTTCTCAGAGTCACTTTAAGCCACTTAAGCAAAGGGCCTAGGAGTAGGGAAGATCTTCAGATTCCCATAATACAGGGTAAGAACTTTGTCTCCATATTGACCCTGGAGAATTAAGAAATGGAAGAGATTTAGCAACTTATGACCAAAATGTTATACACCTGAGGGAATGGATTAAAGTGGACTATTTTCAACTATAGTTTCTACATAGAGAACAAGAAGAACAATGCTATAGTGTTCAAGTTCATAGTCAAGAAGCAGTCATTCAGTTCTATTTCTTATTTTGAAAAATATCTTTTCGTATCTTTTGAATCTTTGTGATGACTTCATTAGATGCCAAGATTTGAAGCCAAAAAATATATTATCTCAATACAACCTTTTTTTTTTTTTTAAGGTGATTGAGTTTGATTTTTTTTTTTTTTTACCATAGTAATGTACTCATATTTCAACCTCCCCTAGCTGAATCAGCTGGCATGGTAGGTAGAACATTAAATCTGGAATCAGGAAGACCTGAGTTCAAATCTGAACTCAGACACTTACCAACTGTGTGCTCTTGAGTAACTCACTTGATTTCTGCCTCAGTTTCCACAACTGTAAACTGGAGATAATGATAGCACCTATCTCTCAGGAATTTTGTGGGGATCAAATGTGACAATACTTATAAAGCACTCAGCATAGTGCCTGGTGTGGGGAATGTGCTCGATAAATGTTTTCCTTCCTCTACTTCCCTTCATCTCCAAAACAATTAATCCGTCTGTTATCAAGTCATGTCAACATTCATATATTGAAAACCTGCTAATTGGCAAGCTATATGCTAAGTACTAGGGATACACAGAAAAGTAAAAAAAAATACCTTTTTCATCAGGAGACTACTGTGGATAAATCAGAGATAATGTCAGAGAGAAGGTACTGAAATTAATGAACAAAGCAAGACAAAACCTCACTAACTTACTGTTTTTGATAGTATATACAACAAGGCATGTTACCTCTTCATCCACCTGTCTAGCTATAGGAGGTAATTGTTCCTGTTACCCACGACGAGGATTGATCATTGCAATAACTTATCTGTAACTAATAGTTTCAGAGAATTGCCTAGGGCATTGAATGTTTAAATGGATTGTCCATAATCCCACAGCCACCATGTTTCAAAGGCAGAAATAGAATCCAAGGCCAGCCAACTGTCTATGCTGAGTTATTATCACATAATAACTATGTTATATAACTACATATAGTTATAATAATTGTGCAGAGTTATTATATAAGGCCACTGTTTCTTATAAGATAAGGCAGTTCTAGTGACATTGTGAATTATCAAGTTATATTCAAAGATCTAACCTTTTTCCATCAGAATCTTGCCTCAGGGCCCCTTTACTCAATCCCATTCGAAGACAGTTGCCTGAGTACAGCCCATAGCATAGATGAGGCCTTTTCAGAACTCAGTACTTTTATTCAGCTATAATTTTACATTCCTATTCACTTCATATTTCAATTCATTGCCAAATGAATGGGACACAATTATAAACACTACTGTTGAAAGACCCTAAATATTTTTTGGTCTTCTTTTATAGACAGGTAACCTTCCTAATTTTTCTGTTAAAGCACATCGCATTTACTATCTCATAATTTATTTAAACAACCTGTAAGGTTGAGTCTGTGTTTCAGGTATTATACTGTTTTATAGATGAACATACTGATGTTCAGAGAGGTTGGAGAGACTTGTCCATGTTCATAAACTTATGAAATATTGAACTAAATCTACAAAATGAGATTGGAACCCAAGTTTCTCCTGATTCTTCTTCTATGTTCCCTACACATGGTGTGGCTTTCTATCTAATGCATGAAGCCTTTTCCAAACCCCTCACCTGCCAGTGCCCTCTCTTCCTAAATACCTCACAATTATATATTCCTTTTTTTTTAAACAGATTTGTATTCATTTACTTTATATTTATTCATGTACTTATTTATTTGTGTACTTGTTTCCCTCATTAGAATGACAGTTCCTTGTTAAAAGAGATTGTTTTATTTCATTCTTTGTACCTGTATCCTCAACACCTTGCATTGTCCTTGGCCCTGACTACAGTGCTTATATTCTTTGAGTCTATGCATGAATGAAGGCATAGATAAAGGCATACTCAAATTACTCAGAGTAGATTTGACTATTCATTAAAGAGGCATAGATCACAGATCTTTGCCTGCCTATCCTGTGTTATTCTTGCTTATATCCCTCTACAAATTTGCCACAGAGGATCCACTCAATGTGTTTGAAGGTTTCTTTGCTCACTTACTGCAACAAGAAGACCCCAGAGGAGTATGAAGACCATCTGCCTGCAATCTTTTGCATCAAATGATCATAACTTATTTTTAAAGCATATGTTTCTTTGATGCTATCTTTTATCAGTTTTAGTATTTTCATGATGGTATTCCCCTAAAGAATATCATTAGGGAAATGTTAAATTATCAGAGTATAATAAATAACCAGAGACAGTGTGAGTAAAGGAAAACTGCACCAAATATTTTTCAGGTCCTTCTCTTTACTTTTTTTAAATCATTATACTCATTCTTTCTAAATTCATATGCTATACTCCATATCTTACCACTTGTTTCAATTCACATGCATTAGGACATTTTACCTCTTCTTTTTTACTCAAGTCTCACCTCCAATCATATTCTCTAAAATGGAGTGAAGAGGTTTACTTCTTTTCTGATCCAAACTTTTAAGTTAGAGGTGGGAAAAGGGGTAGGGAATGTAATGATAAGTTCATTTCAATAAACTTTAAAAGAAGTTAGGGTGAGGAGGGAGTGGATTGCAGGCTTTGGAATGGCACAGGTAAAGAAAATGGAGAGGTGGAACCCTCTGTGTGGGACAGCATCCATAGGTCAAGTAGGCTGGAAGATAGACTATGTCAAGGAGAATAATGTTCAACACATGTAGTATGCTAGGGTCAGATTTTAAAGGGCCAAACAGGAAATTTTTGTTTTATTCTAGAGGACAAGAGGAGCCACTACAGTTTCTTAAGTAAGAAAGTGACATGGTAGATTGTGCTTTAGGAATATCAATATAGCACCTATATTGATAAATTATATGCTAGGGATCCTAATTAAGAGGATAATAGTCTAGAGGAGAGGTGATGGCGAACCAGAGCTAAGTGATTGCTCTTCTACTACACCTCTACCTCCTTAAGAGTCCTGCTGTCTTGTAATGCTCACCCTAAGCACTGACTGCTTGAAGTGGCCCCCTCAATATCAGTTCCTTCCTCTCTAAGATTATCTTATACAAACTCCTTCAGGAAGGGTATTATAATTTTTTTTAATGTATAGAGGCGGCTGAATGGCATGATGGATAGAGTGCTAGATATGGAGCTAGGAAGACCTGAATTCAAGCCTGATCTCTGTCACATTGAACAGTTGTAATCCTAGACAAGTCAATTAACATCTGTCTGGTTAGTTTCCTGATACTTGGAGACTATCAGAGAATATGTCTCTTAGAATTATTATGAGAATCAAGTGAAATAACTTTAAAGCACCTTCCAAACTTTAAGGTGCTATACAAATGCCAATCCCCGATGACTAGGACATAGTAGATTCTTAATACATCCTTTTTTGATTAAATGACTTTTTTTCTTTTCACTTTTTATGTGTTAACTTATCTATTTATTTATCCTTTCTAATGAATTTATCTGTCCCCTTTATAGACTGACAATATAGAATTCCCCTGGATCAGGTTTTATTTAGACTGTATAATGCATTACCCAGAACATTAACGAGTAACCTGAAGTAGTGGAAGGTTTCAAAGTCTTGCAAGACACATGCTATATAATTTGACATTGCTTAGAATATGTTTTCTTTGTCAGGTTAAGAGTACAATCTGCTTGGGCTTACTTTTATCTTCAACATAGATTTTAATGAATCAGCAACACCACCAACCTCCCTCCCTCACATTGGGTGGCCTCATAAAGGTGTCAGGACAACAGGAAAGCTAGGATAATTGGCCTTTCCTTATATTTCAGTAAGCATATAGGAGCAACGGCTTCTTCCCTCAGCTGCTGTTCCAACTGCAGCTAACAGCTGCTAAGAGCTATGATAAACCCAGGGGATGCTTGGGGTGAGAAGAAGGAGAATCCATTCTTGTAAGGTCTCTAAGCACATTCACTGCAGTGTTAAAATAGACTGCCCACTCAGGGCAAGTGTCCAGCAAGCCTGTGGCAGGGAAGTGTTCAAGGATACCAGTTGCTGTTTTCTCATATAAGTACTTAACTTTGACAATTATTTTTTTGTAATTTTCCCCCACCTCCAATCCCCCTTTAAGGGATATCAGCCTGCCTTTTGTTTTGTCTTAAAAGGAACGTTCTAAAAAGCAGATTATAAAGTCTGAGTTTGTTTACTTTTTCCCTGAGCCTGGCATCTAGCATTGGCATATACCTGAGTTGGTCCTCTTGTTTCCTGTCACCAACTCTTATATGGATGCCAATTCTGTGTTTTTTACTGCCTTTGCTTTGTTGTATTTAAATACTTGCTTTCTTTATTTTGCTTACAAATCGACCCAGAGAACATGATAACTTAATATTGGAGTTTTAAAGCAAGTAGTGATTAATGAGACAGATTATCTGTCATCTGACCACTTTTCAATTCTCTAGAGGTAATGCTCAATCCAAACACAATACAGAGGTATGATAAAGGCAAATGCCCTGGTTTGGTCACCCAATGCTTTGCATTCTTTTTGTGGGACAAAGGACACGGGAAATGAAAGATAAGGCTAAACTGTGACTGGTATCTTTTCTGCCTCCTCTAGCCATTTTACAGCCATCAAGAGAATTACAGATGGGAGATGATGATAATTTTGGTGAGAAGAGTATATATTTTTGTGGGTTTGTATGTAACATAATTTATACTATGTTAAAAGCTGAGATTAAAGTCAAAGTATCAAAATGAAATTGATGATTTAATAATATTTTGGGAGGTAGAACTTAAAAACTATAGAGGAGCTGGCCATCTTTCTGGCTTAACTTAACTTCATAAAAGCCTCAATTTCTCTTTGGTGCCTACTAACATTCCCCAAATTCTCCATGTCCCACCTTATTGTAATGCTCTTGTAGTCAGAGGTGAGTTCTGCTGTATTGCCTCCTGATTCAATTGGCATGAGACACACAGAGCAAATAGAGTGCTGCTCAACATAAAGATTGCTTGGGTTCAAATGTTACCTCTTACATTTATTTGTTGTGTTCTACAGGCAAGTCACTTAACCTCTCTAAAATATGCAATAGTAACTCTCTCAGACGGTTGTTTTGAGGCTTAAATGAAGGAAATGTGTACTAACTAAGCACCTACTATGTGCCAGGAACTATAATAAGTGCTTTACAAGTATTTTATTTGGTCCTAATAATAAAGTTAAGAGGTAGGAGTTCTTATTATCCCCATGTTAAAATTGAGGAAAGTGAAGACAACAAATGCTCAGGACTTGTCCATGATCACACAGTTCATGAATGTCTGTATCTAGATATGAACTCAGATCTTTTAGATTCCACACAGTGAACTACTCACTTTGTTTTACAAACTTTAAAGCTCATTATAAAGAGAAATTATTATTACCATTTTATTTCACACACTAGGATTACCAAACCAGGGGTGCAGGCAATTCACCTTAAAATGGGGCTTGTGTTCATGACAGGTTGCTACTTAGCATCTGGGAAGTAGTTCTTAATATACAAGACTGTAATTTACATAGTAAGTTCAGAACCTAAAGTCCATCCAACCATGTACTCATCTTATTAGAGGGAATAAGAAAGGACCTGATAGCCCATTTAGAACATATGCTTTGCAAATAGAACACATTTAATAAATATACTTTGAATAAAATTGATTCAGATTTTAGAAGTATTTGGAAGGGAAGATGGCATGTAAGGATAAATAATTAGTAGAATAAGATTTTATCAGCATGTAAATAAAATAAATGATCCCTGCTCACCAAGTTTTAATTAATAAATTGACTTCAATTTGAATGAAATCAATAATTAATGAATGGCAAATTGACTAACCAAAAAGAATGAAAAAAATCTTCCCTATTTATAGTCCTTTACATGAAATTTTCCCACTGTGTGCATTACATGCATTGAGTATCATCTTTATTAGCATTTATGAGCATATACTAAAGATCCATTTGGAAGATAATGCCATGGGGTTACAGAATATAGATTAACTATCTAATCTTGATGTTCATTCAATCTAACATGAAAGGTCAGGCAGATAATATATCAACAGAAATGTATTCTGTTATAGTACTAGTTACCAAAAGTAAAAATGTTTTATTTTGTGACCTAGTTATTGGTGATAAAATGGTACTCTACAAGAAGGTTATTTTGTTGTCACCTTTCTTTAAAGTACTGACTTAAGGAAACCATGGATATGTACAGAGAACATTGAGTTGTGTTTGGCTGGAACAAAGGATTGTGTAAGTTAATGGTAAAGGACAGGGAGTTTGTCTGGAAAGGTAGACTAGAGCTAATTATTTAATTCTCATAAACTCAGTCTCCACTATAAAATGGAGGAAAAAAAACAATTTGATCTTTAGTATATGCTTATAGAAGTTTTTACAGTGAAGGAGAAAATGAAGGAGGTGGCAGGAAAGCTATCGATAGCCCTATGAAAAAATATTCTAACTCACTATGGATTAGGGAAATGTAAATTAAAAAACATTCTGATGTTACCTCATAGCTATTAAATTGACTAATAGGACAAATGGCTATAGATAACTTTGATTCCTTCATCTGAAAATTGATCATACCTTTTGATCATTTATCAGTTGGGGAATGGCTCTCATTTTATAAATTTGACTCAGTTTTCTATATATTTGAGAAATTGACCTTTTATGAGAGAAATTTACTTCAATTTTTTCAGTTACTATTTCTAACTATGTTTCCCTCAACTCTTTCCCCTCAATTTTTCTATTCTCTCTCCTTTTACCCTGAAAACTTTTACTTCTGACTTCCTTCTCTCCAAATCTGCCCTCTCTTCTATCACTACCTCCTCCCCTTCATTTATCTGCTTCTCCTCTGACTTTCTTGTTGTCTAACAAAATAGATTTCTATACCAAATTGCATGTGTATATTATGTCCTCTCTGAACTAATTCTGATAAGAGTAAGGTTCACTTACTACCCCTCACCTTCCCCCCTTCCCTTTCACTGTAAAAGCTTTTTCTTGCCTCTTTTATATGAAATAATTTACCCCATTGTACCTCCCCCTTTCTCTTTCTCCCAGTACATTCTCCTTTCACTCTTTAATTTCATTTTTATATATCATCCCTTCTTATTCAATTCACACCTCTGCCCTCTGTCTATAGACGCTTCCATATATACAAAAAGAGCTACTATAAATACCTTTATACATATAGGTCCTTTTCCTTTTTCCATGATCATTTTAGGATATAGACTTATTAGTGACATTATTGGTTCCAAGGGTATCTACAGTTTAATTGCCTTTGAGCATAGTTCCCAAATATTCACCAGTAGGGTTGAACTACTTCACAATTCCAGTAACAATGCATTAGCATCCCAATTTTTCCATGTCCGTTCCAGTATTTGTTATTTTCTTTTGCTCTTTTGTTAGCTACTCTGATATATGTGAATTGGTATCTCAGAGTTACTTTAATTTGAATTCCAAGTCATTATTTCATGTGACTATTGATAGCTTTGATTTCTTTTTCTGAAAACTATATTTCTATATCATTTGACTATATATCAACTGAGGCATTGCTCTTATTTTTATGAAATTTACTTAGTTACTTATATATTTAAGAAATGAAGCTTTTCTTAGAGAAACTTCCTATAAATTTCCCCACAATTTAATATTTTCCTTCTAAATTTGACTACATTAGTTTTACTTGCACATTTTAAAAAAAATTCATGTAACAGAAATTGACCATTTTACTTCTTGTGATCTTCCCTATGGTCATTAAATCTTTCCTTGTTATAGACCCAAAAGCCACATATTTTCATGCTCCCCTAATTTACTTATGTTGTTATGCTTTATTTCTAAATCATGTACCCATTTGCCTTTATCTTGGTATATGATATGAGATGCTGATTAATGCATAGTTTCTGCCAAACTGTTTTCCTCTTTTCTTATCACTTTTTCCAAGTGTCAAGTTCTTGCCCCTCAGGTTTGAATATTGGGCTTTATCTTGGAAGCTTTTGATGCAGGAGTTTTGACTTCATTGACTTCTGGTTCCATGTTTTGTTCCTTTTTGTCCCCCAGAAAATGATTCTATGGTCTGATTGTGATTCCTCTGCTTGTTTATCTTGCCAGCCTATTAGATGGCTTTTGAGCTCTTTGCCATGGTAGGACTCTGCTTCCATAGTGCAGAGAGCTATGTCCCAAATCATTGGGGTTTTTGCAGATTTTGTCAGAGCTATGAAGAGGGCACCCTCTCTACAGACACCTGAAGCTCTGGCACACTCACCACACACTCCAGGACCACCACCCAATACCATGATCCAGATCTAAGCAGGTCAAAGCAAGAGCAGTTCCCTCTGAATGGTTGCTTGGTTCCCCTACAATCTGCAGGCCAGGTGCCCCAGAGGCAGCCACATGGCAGCAGCTGCAGCTGCCCTTCCTCCACTACTTTTCACCACAGGGGCAGGGGATGGACTGCACTCTTCCATCACCCAGTTCCAACAGAATTCCCCACTGACCTTTTACTTTATCTTTGATGTTTATGGGTTGAGAAGTCTGGAAACCACCACAGCTGCTCACAATTCATTCTCATGAAGTCTGCTCTGGCCTGTCTGTGCCACTGGTTGGGGCCACCCCAGGTCTAGTCATGGGCGGTTCACACAGGGCTGCACTTGGCTCCCAGCTTGGTGTGATAGACCCTTCCTGTCAGTCTGCCAGGCTGCCTTCAGTGGGAGATTTGTTTCTCTCTGTCACTTTGTGGGTTCTGTAGCTCTAAAATTTGTTTAGAATGATATTTTATAGGTATTGGAGGTGTTTGGAGCCATGCAGAGTTCCTATTTTTACTCTGCCATCTTGGCTCCACCCCTCAAATATTTGGGTTTATCAAATACTAGGTCATTGTGTGTATGTGGGGGAAGAGAATCAATAGATAGAGCTCAAGGCCTGGAGTTAGCTAGCCCCGAGTTTAAATATGGCCTCAAGAACTTACTAACTGTATAACTCTGGGCAAGTTACTTAATCTTGTTTGCCTCAGACAGTATCATTGCAAAGAAAACTCCAAATGGAATGATGAAGAGAAGGACATGACTGAAAAATCACTGAGCTACAAAATGACTAGACCACCTATCTTCACATTTTTTTCATTGATTATCATGATATTCTTGTCCTTTTGTTCTTCCAGATGAATTTTGCTATTATTTTTTCTAGCACTGCATAAGTAAATTAGCTTAGTTGTAATTGTCATTTTTAACTCAGCCTGGCCATGGACAATGAATATGTTTTTCCAATTTTTAGATCTGTATTTACATGGGTGAAAAACATTTTGTAATTTTGTTCATGTAATCCTTGGTTTGTCTTGGCAATTAGACTCCCAAGTATTTTATATTGTCTGCAGTTGTTTTAAGTAGAGTTTCTCTTTCTATGTCTTGCTGCTTGGTTTCATAGGTAGGACACGGAATATCTAACGACATATGTCCATTAATTTTATGTTCTGTAACTTTACTAAAGTTGTTAATGCTTCAACTAGTTTGTACATTTTTACCTGAGTCTCTTGGGTTTTCTAAGTTGTTCCCCACTGTCCTTTTTTTTTTCACTTTTTTTCTTGTCTTATTGCCATATCCAGCATATTTAGGACAAAAATGAATGATAGTGGTCCTAGTGAAAATCTTTGTTTCATTTTTTATCTTATTTGAAAGGGTTCATTCTTATTATTGTCATAAATATACCTAGTCTAAGTTTATTCTGAAAAAAGCTACATTGATTCCTATACTTTCTAGTGTTTTTAATTGGAATGGATATTGTATTTTTGTCAAAAAAATTGCTACTATTGATTTAATCATGTGATTTTTGTTACTGATATTTTCAATTATATGGATAGTTTTCCTAAAATTGAATGAGCCCTGCATTTCTGACATAAATTCCAACTTGTCATAGTGAATAATCTTGGTGATTCATTGCTATAATATCTTTGCTGATATTTTATTTAAAACTTTTGCATCAATATTCATTAAGGGAATTATTTTGTAGTTTTCAGTCTCTGTTTTTACTCCCTCTGTTTTAGGTATCAAAACCATATTTGTATCATGAAAGGAATTTGGTATATTCTTTGAATATTTTTTTCACATCATTTACCATTCCTAGTACTCATAGTATTGA
>JAQQSV010017763.1:0-11534 GCA_028646515.1 Pseudochirops corinnae | reverse complement strand
ATAGGAGAGAATAGACTAGGGGAGGGGAGACACACTGGGATGGCTGTT
Organism: Pseudochirops corinnae; assembly: GCA_028646515.1. Lineage (NCBI taxonomy): Eukaryota > Metazoa > Chordata > Mammalia > Diprotodontia > Pseudocheiridae > Pseudochirops > Pseudochirops corinnae. Next base: position 11,486 of record JAQQSV010017763.1, on the reverse strand, counting down.
TTGGGGTGGTGAGTAGGAGAAAGAAGGGGAGAAAATATGTAACTCAAAATCTTGTGGAAATGAATGATGCAAACTAAAATAAAATTTAAAAAAAAAAGAAATAACAATCAAGTTGTCATACAGAAAACACTGATTATATTCTTCCTTAAAAAAATGTCTCATGTAGAAGAAGCAAGGATGAAATTCTTTACTGGTGGGGGGTAGAAAACAAAAAAAATAAATGTCTTTCTCTGTCTCTGCTTTCTATCCATCTTAGTGATTAGGCAGTATTCTTTAAAACAGCTTGGTTTACACAGAAGGTGGTCTCTAAATGAAATTACAATGAAAGAGTGTAGGGGTTTTTGAGGGAGGGAGTTTAACCATTTTTTCCTCATTTTCAGGTTTGGGAAATTTCAATTTAGCTTTATATTGTGAGTTCTCCAGTATAATTTAATGTGTACCAGTAAAAGAACTGTTGACAAACCAATGTTAGATCACAATATAATGCCATTTTCATTTGCCAGCAAGAATGATTTCTTTTATGTACTTGATAAACCTACCAATAAATTTGTCAGTTTATTCATAGCTATGGTTTGAAGTCAAGATGCAATCTCTTACTGTCTGCACACACTAGTACAATTTCCTTTATGGTGCCACCATCTGTTTTTCACACACTAGCATGAAGATTTCCAGAAGCCTTCTAAATAAGAAGGATATTACATTCCTCCTGTAGTAGCTTTCTAGCCATCTGGTAGCCTATATCCCATGAATCCCCCTTTAGGAAAACCACGTTTTTCCTTTTTATCCTATTCATATAATCAAGGATCTGAGTCACAAATTCTCCAGGTATCTTATTGTTTTCCCTTCATGCAAAAAAGACAAACATGTTAGCAAATGGAAGGGAAAAAGTAAAACCCCTCAGTGACAATTCGGTGCCTAGACCTTTCCCCTTGATCTCTCAGACACCCTAGAGGTGATCTGGGATCTCAAAAACAAAAAAGTCCCAAGGAAAGAGAATTCTTTAATGCTCTCTTTGTACTATGATATCTGTCTTCATATGAATTTAATAGCTAGCATAGATTAATACAAAAATACCTTCTCTGTGAACTGGTTTTTAGAAAAAAGATACCTCTCTTGATATTCCTCAATATGTTATCCTGTTGGAGCTCACCTGACTTGAGGATGAAATTGTACCAATAGATCCATTACATACAAATTAATTGAAACTAATGATAGTGACTCTACTTTTTTTTGTTTCTTCCCTGTTTATCCTCAAACCAAGCCCATTGACGATGTTGACTCATTTTTCTATTTAACAATTTGGCAGACTAACTCTGCAACTTCTGTCTGCCTTTGGGAAAAGATAACGGCTTCTCGAAAGTATGGTCTGTGCTTGCTGCCCTCATTTACTCATTGCCTGATGTTCCTCATCCCTATAGTTTCCATCACAACCACCCAAATGAAACTTCGCTCTCCAAAGCCACCAATGATCTCTTAATTTCCAGGCTGCATGGGGCCTCTTCCCAGTCTTCATCATTCTCGACTTTTTTGGATCCTTTGACAATGCTGACCCATCCCTGACTTCTCAACATATTTTCTTCCTCCTCGGCATCAAAGATACTGCTCTCTCTTGCTTCTTCTTCAAGGATTATTACTATTCTTTCCCTACTGGCTTCAATGATTCATAGTCTACATCTCACTAAATATCATTATGCAGTCATTATCCTCTCCCCTACGCCGCCCAAACCTCCCTGCCCCCCCATCTCTTTTGGAGATCTCATATACTATGTCCTTTATGTAGATGACTCCCTACCATCTATCCAGCCCAATCCCTTCATCTACCAGTGCCTGCTAGAAATCTCTACTTGGATGTCCTCTTGCATCTCAAAATTCAATATCATCTTTTCCCTAAAATTTCTTGGTCCAAGTTACCCATTTTTCAAGACAACACTAAGATCATAAAAGCAAATGTCCTGACAGTGCTTTAAGCTTGTCTTCACTCTCATCTCTTACCCAAAGGCAGCGTGGCATAAGGGCCCTATTGCTGGACCGAGAGTCAAGAAACCTGAGTCAGACAGTTGTTCTGATGCTAACTTTGCGGTTGTGGGTAAACAAACTCATTTCAGCCTTAATTTCCTCATCTGGAAAATGGGGATCTATTGATCCCAAAAGGATAGGGATGTCAGGAAGACAGAACCTCCTAAAATGAATATCACTAAAGAAATCTGAGGTTATTATCAATTACCAAATTTTCAACACCTCTTGAACCCCTCCTTTCCTCTCCACTCACACTGCTACTACCTTACTGCAGTTTTTGCTATCTCTTACCTGGATAATTATTTTATTTTTCACTGGCCTTTCAGCTCCTAGTAGTCTCTTCCTTCTTTAACTCATTGATCACTCCAACTTTATAAGGCACAGATCTAACTCTGCTTAAAATGCATTAGTTCTGCATTGTCTCCAAGATGATATGCAAAATCTTCCGGCATTTTATTTTTATTAGCATTATCTCTCCTTTTCCACTCCCACTGAACAATTTTTTTAAAAAGACAGAATAATAAAACCCTCACAAGAGATACATGTATTACAGCAAAATAAATTCCTTCAGTGATCATGTCCAAAAATGCACATCTCATTCTGTATTTTAAGTCTTTAATCTCCTTGGAAGGAGGTGAGTGGTTTGTTTCATTTCCAGTCCTTGGGACTCATGATTTATCCTAGCACTGATGGAATTACAAAATCTTTCAAAGTTGTTTTTTCTCTATAATGTTGTTATTTTTCTCTCAGTTCTGTTGATTTTACTTTGTATCAGTTCATAGAAATCTTCTCATTTCCTCTTGAAGTGTACATTTCATCATTTTTATGCTATAATAGTATCCTGTTTTATACACACACACACACACACACACACACACACAATATAAATTCTTTGGCTTTCATTTATGGTCTTCCATTACCCAATTCTAAAGTAACTTTTCATACCTTATTTTCTCTATTCCTATACCAGCTAACCAATTAGGTATTTCCTCATCATCCTGATTTCTTCTGCCTCAATGCATTTGTACCAAACATCCTGTATACCTAGAAGAAATTCTCACTATGACTTTAGCTGTTTAAATTCTTCTTTTCCTCCCAGACTTAGTCCATGGGCCATCTGCTCTATGAAGTTTTTCCTCAGCTATCTAGATGAAGTTGACATTACAGATAGTATGTTGAACTTCAAGCCAGGAAAATCCAAGTTCAAATTTCACCTTTGCATTTATTACTTGTCTGACTTGGGACAAGGTGCCACCTCTGCCCTAAGCTTTCTTATAATTAAATTTATAATCTTATTTTCCTTAAATTTCCTTTCCCCTATAATATCCCACCCTGTATGCCTATCTTAATCCTCCCCTACAATTAGACTGTGAATCTCATTTAGAGGAAGCGCTATGCCATTTTCTCTCTTTGTACAACAAGTCTAGCACAGTTTGTGCAATGCAAGTGCTTTAAAGACATGTTTGAAGAATTTAATTTTGAGGGATGAGACTTAGCCAGAAAGCATTTTCTCCCTGTTGCCTTTAACCAAGGAAAAACTGTTTATTGACTAGTCTAGATGCATCTGAAATTAAACCTTATAACTGATGAATAGCCAGCAAAAATTACTATTACCCTCGTCTAAATGGGACAAAGAATCTAAGGGCTGGAAGGGCCTTCAGAAGCCCTCAAGTTCAATACTTACCTGACCAAGAATCACTGTTACAATGTATGAAACAAGGAGTCATCCAGCTTCTAAGGCAGGGGTTCTTAGCCTTTTGTGTGTGTCATGAAACCCTTTGGCAATGTAGTGAAGCCTATGGATTGCTTCTCAGAAAGACACTTCCAAATAATTGTAGGAAATGCCGTATTTCAGTTAGTGTTTAGTGAAACTGAAGATGTGTTTTTTTTTCTGTACAAGTTCACAGACCTCCCCCTCTCCTGCCTGAAATCTATCCATGAACCCTTTGGGAATCCACAGTCCTCACATTATGAACTCTTGCTCTAATCCAGTAGTTCTCAATCTTCCTAATGCAGCTCCCCTTTAATAGTGGTATGTGGGTGTGTCTGCATGTGCGTGGACCCACCTAGAGATGGATAGAGGAGGTTCCTAAGACCACCGGAAATATGTGTTTTCCGATGGTCTTAGGTGACCACTAGGGCCCTTGTGAAAGCGTCGTTCGACCCCAAAGGGGTCGCAACCCACAGGTTGAGGACCGCTGCAAAATCTCTAACGAAAGTAGACTGCTTTTTCCTGAAACTTACTTAAAATCTCTGGCTCACTTTCCCCATCTATAAAATGGGAACATCATCACCTGCTTTTCTATACCTCTCAGGGCTGTTATGAGGCTTAAAAGAGATTGCGTATGTGAAAGGTCTCAGAAAATGCTAATCCTCTAGGGCTGTAAGTCAATTAAAAATTCACAGATAAGAAGCACCACACATATTGTACACTTATTTCATTGAAACGCAAACATAGATAATCATTGCGATAAGATCTCCAACACATTGTCACAAAATCATTTCATTGCAATATATCAGATGGGTTTTTTTTTTATTGCTTGCCTTGACTGTGGCTTGTGTTTGACTAGTCATCTCCAAGGTCACAAAGCCCATAAATGAAAACCCAAAACCACAAAGACCAAGTGGATCAGCAGTCCACATGGAAAAGAGAGATTCTCTTTTTATAAAGTAAAGCCTAGAGGGAAATATATCAAGTAAAGCAAGGCCCTTGGGTAGAAAAGTAAGCAGCCAATCATGGCTCCAATTTGTATGGCTACATCTCTGTTATTAAACATCAAACAAAAGAGGCAGACTGAGGAATAAGGAAATATGTCTCCCATGGTTGGACTACTGAATTCTAATGGGTTTGTCTGCTTTGAAATGGACAGCACTTCCTTGACAGATCTCATAATGAAACTTTCATAAGTCACAACATGTCTCTGTCATGCATTACTTTCAGAGAGGAAAAAAGATAGGGATAGTTCCAGGTTCCACTTATGGTATGAACTCACTCCAAAATCATGAATAAAACATGATTTATCACCTCACCCACTCTTCCTTCCACCCCCAGGCTCTTAGTTAGAATCAAATTCCTACCTGTCCCTGCATTAGCTGATAACATACCTACCTTCCATTTCTTTCTTCCTAAGAGTAGAAAACCAGTGGGCCCCAGCAATAGTTCTGATGTCTTAGTCCTAATTAAGACAAAGAGTTCTGTACTATTTCTTTTTAAATTGATTTTGCGGGCAGCCTAATTCAGCTATTAACACTATTTCAGCAACCTTCCCTGGTTAAACTCAAGAGAAAGTTGTGAAAAGAGGAAAAGCCATTATCTGCTTCCATATCTGACAGCGCTCCCCAGTCTAGACCAAAATGAGGAGCTAATAAAGATTACAATTCCTGGGACTACTATTGCTTTCTTTTCAGGTTTTTCATGGAAAAGACTGTATTACCCACTCCACCTTTCCCCCATCCTAGCCCCCACTTCTTACGTCTTCCCTTGGATCTTCCCATAGCTCAGAAAGGAATTACTTCTGTGGCTGACTGTTGTTTATCTGTAATTATGAGATTAGTGTTATCTAAATGCAGTCCAATGTCACTTGTAGTCAGGTAATTGAACAATGGTCATTGAAAGAGGCCCCAACTTCCTAGGCGGTGTTCATTTTTCATATTGCAAGTCTGAAACATCTTTCATTAGCTTCACAAACCTTATCAGGTAAGCTGAAGATGAACACAATATGATTTCCTTTTTCCTTAAAAATAGATACATTTGGGAGTGGCTAGGTGGTGCAATGAATAGAACACTGTCTGTGGAGTCAGGAGGACCTGTGTTCAAATCCAGCCTCAGATACTTAATACTTACTAGAAGGATCACCTTGGGCAAGTCACTTAACCCCAATTGCCCTGCCTTCCCCCCTCCAAAAAGCAAATGAATAAATAAAAATAGATACATTTTTAAAAGGATAAAATTTTAAAGTCTTTCATCTATCCATGTCATCATAGCATGTAACTTGATCTCAAGCAGATCATGGCAAGTCTTTGAATGAATCAAAACCAGATTTGAAAAGGAGTTTCAAAAAAAAGTATGGGGGCCTCAAAAGTATTACTTAGCTCACAAAATGAGCTAAATGGAACCTCTTCCAAATTTGTTAATCTTTCCCTTCCTGTGGGTTAAACACATATCTGTCACTATTCCCTGTGTCCTGTGTCCTATGATTTTAAAAAAATGCTTGAAAAAGTCTCCCTTACCAAAACAAACAAAAAATTCATAGGCCCATCTCCCCCCAACACCAGAACAAAAAGAGTGCTCAGTGATGAGGCCAAGCAGACAATATTGTTTTGATCAATGCTGCTTCCCAATAGCCTCATAATATAATTTAACCAAACTGTGCCACAAAACTCCACTGTGACCCATTTAGAATGTGTAATGCTGTTCTAGCTAAAGTTGTGACTTCCTAGAAGCAATTTATGACAGATCATAGGGAATTAGGTTACATAATAGATAGAATGCCAGGCTGGAAGTCAAGAAGACTCACCTTCGTGAGTTCAAATCTGGCCCCAGACTGGCTGTGTGACCCTGGGCAAGTCATGTAACCTGTTTTCCTCAGGTTCCTCATCTATAACATGAATGGGAGAAGGAAATGGCAAACCACTCCAAAATCTTTGCCAAGAAAACTCCAAAAAGGAGTCGTGAAGAGTCAAATATGACTGAAATGAAAGAACAACAAGGCAGTAAGTGACTGAATTAGAGTGGTTGTGGTGTGAAGAGAGAGAAGGTGATAGATATATTGTGATATACTGTGAAGGGAGCACTTAATTTGTTCTAGGCACTGCGTGCTATTGTCAAATATTTTTATTAGGGAAACAAATGAATTTAATACACAGGCCTGACCATGTCATTTGCCATGCTCAAGAGATTTCAGTGCCTCCCTGGCAGTGATTGGATAAAATAAATACAAAGACAGCGACCTCTGTCAAAATGAAGGGCCAAATTAAGTGCCATCCTTTCCAAATGATCAGATCCAAAACTTAGTAAAAACACTCCTATTCCTAAATTCCAGCGTACTAAAAAATCATTCTCATCCAAGTGTTATTGCTGCCAAAAAGTTGGACTTCATTGTTAATATTAAAAAGAATTGGGCTTGCTTCATATCTATGGTTCATATACTTAAGGCAGAAAATTCTGGAGAGGAAAAGCTTATTTACCTCTTTCATGAGGATAGATTTTCTGAAAGGAAAAACAACAAAACAAATTCTTTTTCCCTCTTTAATTTGTGTCTGTGTATACATATGGCATTGTACAATCACAAACGGTCAGAATGACCTGTGTTTAAATCCCACCTCTGACAGGTACTACTATGTGTGATCTTAGATAACGCACTTACTCACTTAGTACTTCAGATGTGTAAGGCTGTTAAGTTGTAGATAAGGCATTGATCTGAATAGAAAGAAAGTCTTCTCACAAAAGTCTCCTACACAGGATGAAATCACCAGTCTGGACAAAAGTATAATTATGAATAGAAATATACATATATATATATATATATATATATTTATATGTATGTATTAAGTGTCATATACATTTCCCGCCCCTTCTTTCAAACCATACTCTTAATTTTATCTATGTAGAAGTCTCTCTAGGAATACAGAATTCCTTGTAGGAATGCAGACATAAAGAGTTACCCACAGAACTATAGGAAGCAGCCTCTCGAGATCCAACATGCTGTGAGTAGCTCAAAGGACTACTTACATTCAGCCCTTTTCTAACAAGTTTGGAAATGGTGTTGAATGACAGACTCAAATCATATCTTTAAGGAAGCATGTAAATATCCTAGTTTCTAGTTTATGCCTTGTTGTGATCATTGCCATCTTTATATTGTTTGATGCTATAGGACTCCAATATGGAGTCTTACAGGCTAAATGGTCCTAATGTCCATAAAGCATATAAACAAAGACAGATACAGTTGTATTTTTCCAGTATTCTGACCTATGTTAACCCTGTATCAGATAATTAATGCTCATAGCTTCTGTTTGGCTAAAACTCCTGACTGAATGTAGTGGTCTTTCAGTCATTCTCCTCCTATTGCCTTAGTAGTCAACCCAGACCCTTTCCCAGTTTCCCAGTGGTGAACAGGTTGTTCCAAAAGAATAAGCACCTCTGGCATGAGGGTTAGACAAGCCCTTTTTAGGACTACTCATCCATCTTTGGTGTCCATCTTTCACCAAACTCTTATCTGTGCCTCCAAGAAGTTATACCATGTGCAGCAGCTGGTGTGACTAAATCACAGAGGATTAAACCAAGATGAAGGTAACTGAAAAGTCTCAAACCTATTGGTACATTAGGGGAATGTCTATCCCACACATGTGAAGACTTCCCCTGGCAGAACAGGCACATGAGAACAATTTGTTCCAATGCCACGGAAGGTAGGTGAAGCACTTTGGAACACTTAGAGTTTGGTCAGATATTGTAGATGCCAAGCCAATTCACTGAGCCTGTGTCATTGACAATCCTCTTGACTTTTGTCCTGAGACTGGACTTTGATGACTCAGGAAGAGAGAATGAGGCTGACCACTTTGTGCAATTTTATTTCACTTAAATCCAATTCACTCACGCAGTTCAAGACATCACTCCCATCACGTCACTGGTCCTCTTCAAAAATGAAGGACAAACAGCAACAAGAAACTTCCCCACTCAAGCCTCACCACAACCTGGTGACCCTTAAGAACTTCTCCACCACCACTGACTTTGATTAGGAATGTCCCCTCCCCATATCTGGCACAGATCTTCTCCTCAAGCCCATTTTTAAGAGGATATAACTTTACTACCTCAACCCCAACCTCGGGTGTTTTTCCTACCTGACACATCGTCTTCCTCCTCCCACTGGATTCGTTTCTTGCATCCATAGGGATGAACCTGTCTGTCTATATTACCAAATAGCATGTGTACATACTTTATTTTTGCCAACTTGCTGCACAGCATAATAATAAAGCTTTTATTTGTATCAGCTTCCACAGTACCAATTTCCTGTAAATTCCCCAACCCAAGTCTATGCTTTAACCTAAGCCTTGAGACCAAATAAAGAACTTGTGTGCTTAAACGTGTGCTCTCCCACAAAATACATAGGCATTACTTGTGCTACACAAGAAGGTGTAAATGACTTCCCAACTATGCATTTTTTAGAGAAATACTGTAGCACATTTGGTAGATAGTAGTGAGAAAGAGTTGGGTTTAAATCCTGCATCAAACACCTAGCAGCTGTGTAACCACCATGCAAATCATTTAACCTTTCCGTGCTCTAGGCAATTCTCTAGGACAATGAACTGCAGATGAGCTAATATGCATAGATTATGGGAATTTTCATCCTGGGAGTTCCAGGCATCAAAAATCATAGATTTCTATTGTCTCCTCCCCCCACCCCATCCCAAATTTACTATGTAATTTATGGATTGTGCTGGTCTCCCAAATTCAATTTTCATTATGCTCTAAATATATGCAGGGGAAATTGCCTTGTATTAACACATGCCAAAAGAAATGAACACTTTTTCTTTATTAATCAATCCACAATTAGGTGGGCACTCAGGACCCCTGCAAATACTTGTGCTTGGAATCCAAAATCTGACACATTCACTTTGGGTTATTCTCCACTGTCAAGTCCCCTTTGTCTCTTTTTCAATCACAAACCTCAGTTATCCCATTTGTTTGAGTTAAGGAGAGAGCGTTGAACACTGAAGAGTGAACAGGGAAAAAGAATGGCATGCCATGCTTCCTCTCAGAAGTGTCTTTAACGTGACCAACTGACAAGCCATAATAATCCATTGCGCCTCAGTCCTACACCTGGGTTAGGTAACAATCTGCTCTGCACATGTGTCACCAAGGGAACAGCTGAGGCTGTAGTTCTTGCCAAGGGAATGCCTATCTTATGAACATCTAATATACCAACCAAAAATGAACACTAGGATGGAAGAAAATTTAGTCAAGTGGTTTTCTAGCAAAAGAAATGCCCTCATAATAGACTCTGACCAGGAAAGAATCAGGGCTATTTTGCCAATTATTTCTTCATTCTTACAATATCGGAGGGATATTTATTCTTTATAGTTCTTTTTAAAAATCTACACATCAATTCCCACCTAATAACTTTACTTCTGTACTTAGAATAAATTATCTTACTGACTGTTGATTGAATCTATATCATGAAACATGCTTGAAATTTTTAGAGAACCTGTAACTATACAGAATGGAAGAAACATAGTCCCTGTCAAATGACGCCTGTTTAATTCAGAGTTAATTTTAGGCTAGACAGCATAAAAAGAGACTGCTACAATAAATAATAACAAAATAAGTAATAAGTAACTAGGAGGGATAAATGCTTGTTACAGAAAGAACTTGGCCCCAGTAGTCTTCAGGCTGCTCAGTGATGCAGTCAGCTATTAAATGCCTTAATAGGAATGGTACTCTTTATAAAAGATATTAAATTTTATGAAATTACATAGCTATAGTGTGTGGAATCATGAGTATGGAAGAGATTTCCATAACCATGTCCCATGGCAGAGAAAGCTGTGGATGATTGTAAGGGTATTTAGAAAGACAAAATTCAGAACACAGACCAATGGCATTAGAACGAGTATAATAACTGAAATATAGTTAGCTCTCAATTATTTTCACAAGTTAAAGGTAATAGAAGAATACATCTTCCAAAATGGTTGATAATCCCCAAATTCTTGATACAGAGCTCAAGAATAAAAATAGAGATTCGTAACCTGAGGCTCATGGACCCCCAAGGAGTCTGGTGATAGATTTTAGAGGGTCTGTGAAAAAAAAATTACATCTTTATTTTTAGTAACACCCATTATTTAACATTTTCTTAAATTTTTTAAAGATAATTTTAAATTTTTAAATAAAAATACAATTTTTCCTAATCAGCATAATTTTAAAAATTAATTTTAGTTTTCAACATTCACTTCCCTATGTTTTTGAGTTTTAAATTTTCTCCCCCTCCGCCCCCTCCCTGCTTCCCAAGATGGCTTGCAATCTGACAAAGGCTCTACATATACATTTTTATTAAACATATTTTCACATTAGCGATGTTGTAAAGAAGAATTAGAATGAATGGGAGAAACCACGAGAAAGAAAAGAGAAAGAACAAATAGTATCTATTCGATCTGCATTCAGACTTCATAATTCTTTCTGTGAACATGAATAGCATTTTCCACCATGAGTCTTTTTTTTTTAATTTTAGTTTAGTTTACATCATTCATTTCCACAAGATTTTGAGTTACATATTTTCTCCCCCTCTTTCCCCCACCCACCACCCCAAAACAGCCATCCCAGTACAAGCAATCAAATACAGGCTAAACATGTGAAATTATGCAGAACCTCTCCATAGTGAACACACTGTGAGAGTCTGATTAAATGTCCCCTCTTCCTATCCTGCCCCCCCCATCCACTATCCACCCTGTCCCTCTCCCTCTACAGAAATGTGAACATTCAT